>CM077228.1:11813083-12035583 GCA_039654775.1 Spinibarbus caldwelli | reverse complement strand
GATGAAGCGTGGGCAGCAGCAATGCTGTGTCCGTTTTAAAACACCAAACAAGTAGGTGGAAACAACAGAGGCAACTCAGCCAACAACACAAAGAACACTCGAATGAGACTGGCAATAAAACATGCAGAACAAACTGCTGATCTCCAGCAGGAACGTCTAAAAACACCACATCAAACAGAGACAAAGAGCAGCCCACTTATGATTTATGCCGCCCATGGATGGACACAAACTAACAAAAGACCTGTTTTACATTACTGTGAAGTCTTATAGCCAGTGTCATAGCAGTGTTGAGAGGGCAGCTATATACACCAATCTGTGTCTTCATGGAGAAAAACCTCCACAAGGGAAACTTAAGGATGGGTCAAGATGACTAGTCAGTTCTGAAAGTATAGCAGTTAGGTAAGTTAAATTCCTATTAAATGAAAGATTGTCATTGACTTTTCTCAGAAAAGCATCCTCCAAATGACCTCCGAAGGGAGGACAAAAACAGAATAAAATCACCACTTTGAGCAGCAGTAACATGATGGACACACTTTGAACCCTTCCATTTCACAGGTCCTCTTCTTTATTGGAGCCTTAAAGACTAGGTTGTTTTAACAGAAGAGAAAAATCAATATTCAAGGCCTCTTCCAAGAAAAGACCAGCTTGAAAATGGGTTTGGGAAACAAGAGCCTGTGAGAAACAGCAAATGGCTTTTCACACCAGATAATAAACACAGAGCACACTGGTTGGATTTGTGTTGTGCATGAATGCGTATCCCACAACAATTCTGCTTTCTTTAGATGTGCCTGGAAAACCAAGAGTTAATCTTTAGTGAACCTTTAAACCCAGCCCCTTGTCTTTGAGGACACATTCTCAATTTAATGAACAGTGAAAAGCAGTACTCATCCCCTCTATTAGCCGCAAATCAAGCTAATTAAAGAAGAAAAACAGTGTTGAAGGATGTGCATGTGAGCACCTGCTCTCTGATGATAGACGTTTGCAGAGTGCTTAAAGAAACGAGGGAAATAAACAAAGCTTCCAGCCTCTCGTCAACCTCTCTTGAGATTATGAAGAAAACGCAGTTTCTTTTCGTTCCATAGTTTCCAAGAAGGAGCCTGACACCAAAACATGAGCATTTCTTAAGTGTTTTTTAAAAATTAGGTGCATACATGACCTTTTAAAAACACAAAAACAACCTTTTGTCTTTTTTACTCATTTCAGTGCAAGTAAAAACGTGTGACCTGACTGACAATAAAACTATAAGCGTTATGGAGGAGGGGCATTATGAACCTGGGATTCTGTCTCCATGGATACTTTACCATTATTCATAATAATACAAGCACACATGGGTGTTTGGAAAACACACAAATAGAGACAAAAACAATCTAATATAAACAGCATGTGATGCTTAACATAATGCTATTGATCTTGGATGCATCCAGCCAAGGTAATCTGTTAATATGACACCTCAAGTAGAAAGAGAAAGGACAGGTTGATTAAAAAGTTGATTAATCAATCGCTTTGTTATATTATGTCTACATTCTGGCATGCTATTTCATCAGATTTTCACTTCCTACACACAAAATATATGAATATATGCCGACGAATAGAATATTAGCTGTTTTATGCCAGATATATTGAGTTCAAATAACATTTTACCATATTTTCATATAGCGTTAAAAGGTAAAATTAAGAGAATTTCTCTTCTGATCTGTCAGCTGATCCAAGCATATGTTATCAGGAAGTCTGGTGCTCATCCACTGCAATCACTCCAGAAATGAAAGTCATGGTCTCAAGGCACATGTGGTGAGGGAATCAGTGTGTTACAATGTCACAAATGCAAAGTAAAAACGTAAAAGCCACAGCAATGGAGTAATTATAATTATGTTCTATATATGTATCTATAATTATGGAGTAATTATGTTACAATGTCAGAAATGCAAAGTAAAAATGTAAAAGCCACAGCTATGGAGTAATTAGGACAACACACCTGCTATAAGTCCAGTGATTGATTTAGTTAATGCTTCTCACATACAGAAAAGTCTAAACCTCCCACACTCTTGTCTGCATTGTTTTCTGGAAAAATAATCAGCTGAGGTTTCAAATACATAATGCCAACTTTAACCAGAATCAATAACAGTAAATTGGGTTGAATCTTTCAGAGGCTAAATATGAGTTTTAGATTAGAGCGTAAGATGGGCCTTACTGTTGATCATTCAAATAACCTGAGGAAAGAGTCCAGTAAAGCAGACATTAAAGTATGAATTATAAAATTTATGAAGTTATTAAAAATAGACAAGTAGAGAGATTAAAAATAGAAAAAGTTGATCATAAAAAAACAATAAAACACAGTAAAATAATAAAATTAAATACGAAGAAGAATTAAAAAAACAAAACACAAAAATCTAAAATAAATAGAAGGCAAGACAAGACAAACCAAACAAAAACCAAAACAAACCAAAAACTAGATAAAACAAATCAAGCCAAACCAAAAACAAGACAAAACAAAATAAGACAAGACAAAATAAGAAAAGAAAACAAAATAAACACACACACAAAAAAAAGTAAAACACAGCATGATAAAAAATACTTTGAATGGGTGTGAGCCTCTATGTTAAAAAATTGATTTGTTCAAGTCTAAGACATGTGAAAACAATCCCTTCCCTCAAGAGAGCCAATAACCTTTCTTTAAAAACACAAGCTGACCTCATCAGTGATACACTGTGAACACTATGGATTCAAAAGCTTCACTGAGCATTTTCTACCCCTCATCCTACATTGTATCCAGCACTTCTGAAATATCCTAGTTCAATAGATATAACATATTGCACAGAGAGGTCAGTGCTTGGAGCAGCATCTTGTTACGACTGGGTCATTAGCATTCTCGTCAGCGATACTCGGTATAGTCCACTACGGGCTTGCTATTACAGAGACGCACATCACAAAAGAATGTATAATTACTGTCGTAATTAATGAACATAAGAGTGGCGCTTTTCAAAACAACCAGCATGCCTCGACCATAAAGCCTAGGGGGAAAGAGGAACGCTGGGCTTTAAAACATGGAAATGAACTGTTATGATCATTAACCCTGTGGTGGAAATCTTTCAAATCCACAAGCGATATGCAAGCCGTGGCCAGTTACAATAGATCATTTAGACTGGTACACAACAGCTCATTTAGAGGCCATGTGTCTGTCTATCTCACCGACATGAAACAGAAGCACTTTGCCTCTCCCTCCGCTGCCAGACTAATCACTGTCAGGGCATGAAACGCCTCACTAACACTGTATAATCCAATTACTCTGAGGCTGTGTGGCTCCCACTAAATCTAAACAAGTTGTCAAAGTGGAAAGTTTGTAATTTCCTTTCTTTTTCCCCTTTCACGCTCTCGTTCCCCTCGCCCTCTTACCCATCATTCTTGGGCTAAAGTCCATGAGGCTTAGGAGGAAGAACAATAATACAACGTGAAGAGCAAGATTACAACAAGCGCCATCATTTTTGTCTTCTTAAACTCATATAAAGTCTTTCGGTTGTCTGATGAGAAATATTAGTGCGGGACTAGGAACTTGTTAATAATTAAGTACTTATTAAGTAAAATTAACATATGTATACATAAGTGGCTGTTGACTGGATCTTAATTATTAATAATTGGTATACTTATTTTTTCATAAAATATGTTATTATAATACAAAATAAACATACCAATAATTAATTATTAAGATCCAGTCAACAGCCACATAAATAAAAATTTCTATCTTGTCAATGTCAAAAATCAAACTCAAAAGATTTCTTCAATTCAAATACCAATATATGGTACGGGGACTAAAAAGTTTACTTTAAGAAAACATTATCAAAACATATCAAAAATCAATAATTTAGGATAGGTTAAAAAAATAAAACAAAAAAACAACAACAACTATCAAAAATAATTTAAAAAATTCAATATCAAATACCAATATCTACTGGGATGACAGAATTACATTAAGAACACATTATAAAAACTATATCTATAACTACCTTCAGTTTTGTCCATTCTTCTGTGGTATTTAAAGGGATAAAATGATGTAGAACAAATTCAGGATTGGTCTGTCATTGGCAAACATTTCAGTCAATGGCAACTCCAAAAGTCAATAACTATTTACTCCACACACTCCTAAAAAGCTCTACATGGCCTTTTACGAACTAGGTTTACAAGCTCAATATGGATTCTAACAATATCAGACTTTTGCTCTCAAAAATGGCCTAGCCACAGTTCAGAGAGCCAGGAACTGAAAGAAATAAAGATTATAACATGTCTCTCAAGTCCTTCTGTCCATGCCATAGCCTTCATGTCTTCAGTGTAATGGAAAGGTCAATGTGATTCCTGTCTCCCACAGGAACAGAGAAAACTTGGGAACAGAAGTACGGTATTAAGATAGATAGAAAGACAAGGATGTACAGGGGTCTCATTTACACCTATGAGGGAACAAGAGATTATCGTGACGGTAACCCAGAAAAATGACACCAAGAACATCAGGTGCATCAGTGCATGAGAACAGGACCATCATTCTCACTTGAGACTGAAGTTTACGCAAGTCACACCTGAGAACACAGTCCCGCAATCAGCGCCTGAGACTAGAACTCAAGTGTGTCATGAAGAAAAAAAGTGACAGAAAATAACAGAAAAAGAGAGAAAATGAAAGGCCAGAAAAGGAAAGAAAAGGAGATTAAAAAAGATAAAGAAAACAACAGAAAATGAACAAGAGGAAAGAGAAGAAAAAGAAAACGGTGTATGTGTCGTCACTCTCCCACCATCTTCATTCTAAAGAGAAAACAGAAAGGAAGCAGCTTTTTAAACCTGTTTTTTTTTTCTATAAAGAGAACACAGGAAGAAAGAAGCATTGTCTTTAGAAGATGCTGTGCATTTTTATGATGGTTCAGATTTGGGGCTCTTGTACTTAATCTCAGGGGAAGAGTCTATATTTGAGCATGTGGACCAGTCTGAACTGACAAAACGCTGTCGCAGTCAGGAGAAGGGAAGAAGAGATCAGATGAGACTTCAAATAGATGGGATCAGGAGGAGAGAAAAAACACAAATGATTAGGAAAACCTCATCTACCTTAATGAAGATTCTCATCAAGGGCTTACATTATCTAACACCGTGACCACAGGAGACACTGCAGCCCCTGGCAACCAGCCTGCTTGAGGAGGGAAGCACACTGAACACTTAATACCAGCCATTTTAGCAAAGCCAGGATGGTTGTGTGTGCTGTAGGAACACTTCCCCATCCTGTGGCCTTAAGTTTTTTGTCTTTGCTTAATTTTGAACACCTGATTCCTTAAGTTTGTGGCTGTAAATCATTCTACCTCTTAAATACAAAAAAAATATGAAACAAATGGCCTTAAATCCAACCAACTCATTAGAATTATTGTTTATTGGTCATCCAATATACACTACCATCCCAAAGTTTGGAAGACAGTAAGATTTATTTTAAGAAATTAATACTTTTATTTAGTAACCACAAATTAAATTGATCAAAAGTGACAGTAAAGCCATTACGTCATAATATTACAAAATATTTCTATTTCAAATAATATTTTTCGAACTTTTCGTTCATCATAGATTCCTGGATAAAAAACGTATCACGATTTACAGTTATTACACATAACTGTTTTTAACATTGATAATAATGAGAAATGTTTCTTGAGCACCAAATCAGCAATTACTGACACTAAAGACTGGAGTAATGATGCTGAAAATTTAGCTTTGCCATCACATGAATAAATTATTCTAACATATTAAAATAGAAAGCAGTTATTTTAAATTGCAATAATATTTCACAATATTACTGTACTACTGTATTTTTAGATCAAATAAATGCAGCCTTGTTGGGCATAAAAATCTTACCAACCCCAAACTTTTGAATAACATATATATGTCTATGTATATATGTGTGTGTGTGTGTTTTCATTTAAAGTCATATTCATTCTAGACCTCTACAGATCTACTAGCTGAAACAAAGGCTCAAAATAAACAATTTAATCTGTTGCTAGCTAGGGTGTGAGGTGCTTGTGTTAATGTATGCCGAAAAAAGAGGCAGTACACACACACACACAGTCAAACTCCTCATCACACTGCAGTTAAATGCATATTTTGACTTCTGTAGTCAACTCTCAGGAAGATGCACCTCGTTACTTAAGGTCTACGAAGAGCTCAGCAGGGCCTTAGCAACAGTTGGCAGGGCCTGTTCTTTCGTTACAGCTCTCTGCAGACTGCTTTGAAAGGAGGAGTAAAAAAAAAAAGACAGGAGGAAAGTACAAGGTCGCAGTCTGACTCTTCACCCTGTTTGATGGAGTGATGACAAATCCATTTACTCATTCCCCAGCTGTACCTCCACTCCCTTCTCCTGATGCCTGTCTCTACAACTGGATCCTCTCTAGCATGCAGCTGAAAAACAATGCTCTGAAAGAGCACACTTGGAATGAGATTCAGGGAGAGAGAGAGAGAGAGAGAGAGAGAGAATGTCAAGAGATGGAATTCTTTAAGGGAAGAAAAACGGTGAATACGGAGAATAATATGAACATGAATAGGTTATGAGGTCTCATTTTTACAATGTTTTTGAATCTGAATTATCAATTAGTTTGACCATCTGTACCTAACGCAGCCTAAAGCCAGCAGAAGAGCAATTCTCCATTTATTGTAACCATTAAGGGGAAAAACAAGATATGATGTAAGATTGTCATACTGATCTTGTGAATCTAGTGAATCTTGAATCTAAATTGCAACTTGACTCAAAGAAGCCTGGCGTAACTCTGAAAAGGAATTGCTCAATTGCTAAAAAAAATAACAAAACAACAAAGCAAAGCAACGCACAAAACAAAATACATAAAACAAAATAAAACACATAAAACAAAACAATACAATACAAAACAAAACAAAGTAAAGCACAAAACAAAAAAAGTAAACATACGCATCAAATGAGATAAAACCCTGCAACAGGATTTCCAGCAGGTGCTTTTCAAACACACAAAAACTAACACAATGTTGGGCCTCTTGAGATATTCTCAAAGGTTACATGAACAGCTGGCAATCTCACCTGCCTCAAAACACACACATGCACACTAAAAAGTCAACATTTTCCAATTAACACACTCCAATTAAACATGACACTTGGGATGAGCTAAAGTAAATTATTCACAAAACTTCAGTCACACATTCTTTCTCCACTTGTACAGTCTAAATAGAAAAGACACAAGAAACAGCTAATAACTGTAAACAAACCCTCTGTTTATTAGCAAATGGCTAAACAGTTACCTGTAAATAACAGTTAATAGCATGAATCTGCTTTGAATATTGGCTTGAAGGACTGAAAATCACAACACTGATTTGTGGCCAAGGAGTTGCTTTGAATAATACAGTATGTTAAAGAAGGTGCTTTGAATTGTTTCTAACACATTGCTATGTGGTGGCTAGGGTATTGGTGGTCAAAATAGCTTCTAGCAAAATCCACTTTAACATTTTGAATATATTTCACTGCAATATTTTAGATTCCAAATATATTATCCAATGACCTGGATCTGCTTTATTGAATGACTCTGCAGGGACTGACCTGTAGGACGGTCTGGATCTTGGCATAGACATCAGCCTGTTCATAGAGTTTGATCCCTTCTTGGGCTCCATTGCGAGAGACGACAATTTGCTGTAGGTGACTGAGAACCACACTGTGAGCCTGGGCCACGGCATTCAACTTATCAAACAACAGCTCGAGCAGTTCCAGCAACAACCTGAAGAGGGCGATAGAGAGAGAAAAAAAAACAACACTTCAAAATGGATCTAAAAATTAATCATTTATTTAATACATGCTTTGAATATACTATTATTCTACTAAAGCTAAAGGGAAAAAAAAATTATCTGGCTAAAATGCAGCAATGACAGGGAGAAACAAAAAACAAACTACTCCTTGAAAGTATATTGTGGATATTTTAAATACATAAATAAATCAATTTTAACAACAAATAATTGGACTATCAATAGAATAACAATCACAACTTATTTCTTGATTTTTTTTAACCAGTTTTCAGAAAGCAGAACAAAACTGTAAAAGTATCACATTCGACAAATGCATTTCAAATATTTCATTAATCATATTATTAATTATTAGTATTAGGGTTTTTAAGTTTTGAGTTATGTTAACTTTGACAGCCCTAAAATATACATTGTGCTAACCTTTTTCATTTGTCTGTTTGTTTGCAGAAACAAACCTTGTGGCCCCTGGGGGTCCCTGGACCCCAGTTTGGAAACTCCTAATCAAGAAGCTTTCCAAGACAAAGCCACTACTGCAGTCAGTCTGGCTGTCAGAAATCCCTCTACATCACCAAAACGGAGCCAAAAGCAGTCCATTCTCTGTTACTAATGAACATGACAGCAGCAGGGTGCTGACAGAATCTCCCTGTTGAGCAGCGGCAGCTGTTCACCAACAACAATTAGCAGCATCTGTCAAACTCTCTGGGTCCACTAGGAGGACACACATCTGTCTGACTTTTATGGAGTTTACTCATTCATCCCAGTAAAACGAGGAAGAAGAAAACACTGGTAGGTGGAATGAAGAGGTTGGAGGTGACAGCATGATGTAAGGTATTGGGATTGCAGGGAGGTGGATGGCAGGAAGATGATGGATGTTCGCATGAGGGACGGTGCATGATAACACATGTTAAGCTTGATTTACGGAGGACAGGACATGACCCTTGACTTAGACTCAACATGTAAACACATATAATACAGGATGACACTTTTTCATACAAACACTGCAGAAAGCCAACCCAAAGCATGAACCAAGCAGTCAAGATTTGGATGGTTAGCATGGGCTAGTTGGTCAGTGCTGCAACTACAATGTCTGGCTCTAAAAAGCATCTTTCTCCATCGATGGCCATATTCGGACTATTCTTATACATCATAAAAATAAAAAAAAGAAGATAAATAAATAAATAAATAAAAAGATAAATACATAAAAGGGAAGAAAAATAAGTTAAAGGGAAGAAAAAAAATGAATGAATGAATGGGAAGAAAAGGAGGAAAAAAGAAAAAAGATGAAGAATAAAAAAATATTTAAAAAGAAAAGAGGAATAATGAATAAATAAATAAAAGGGAAGAAAGATAAATAAATAAAATAAATAAAAAAATAAAAATAAATTAAAGGGAGGAAAAAAGATGAATGAATGAATGAATGAATGAATGTATGAGGAAACAAAGAAACAAACAAATAAATAAATAAAGGGAAGAAAGATAAATAAATAAAATAAATAAAAAAATAAAAATAAATTAAAGGGAGGAAAAAAGATGAATGAATGAATGAATGAATGAATGTATGAGGAAACAAAGAAACAAACAAATAAATAAATAAAGGGAAGAAATATAAATTAAAGGGTGAAAAAGGAAAAAGGAAGAATAAATAAAATACATAAAAAAGAAAAAATAGGAAGAATAAATAACAAAAAGGAAGAATTAATGAAAGTGAATGATAAACAAACAAATAAATAAATGGGAAAATGAACAAAAAGGAAGAAATGAATGAACGAATGAACGCTCTTATGTGGTTAGAATCACAAACATACACGTCAACAATATAATGTAAAATAAAAGTGTCTGTATAATATGATCTGATTGGCTCAGACTTTGCCACTTTCCACAAAGTCACTACAATCTTTGTCACACATCACGTCTGGTTAGGAAACACGTAAGACATAATTTTCACAGTGGACTGTAATGCAGCAGCAACTTCATTTTTCTGATGAGGTTTCCATAGAAACGGAGCCCTACCTCAACTTTCACGTTAGCACAGACATAGACACAAGTAAACACTGAAATTGCTGTACGGTTAAAAAGGGACCTTATTTTCACTCAGGTCATTTGAGCTATTTCATTTACAATAAACCCTTGCAAAGGTGGTTTACTTTACAAGAAACAGATTTATGAACTGCCATATTAATTCAGCAGTGCTTTTTGTGTTATTTATTAAGGTAATTACACTGTATGATACTTTAGTGCATTCATAAGAAACACACACATAAAACCATTTATCTTACATATTACTAAAATTTCTATCATAACCGTCACAGCTTTCAAAGAAAAGCCCTCATTCATTTCATTAAAAGTCAGCAGATATTCTCTCACAAACTAGAAGCTCACATGCGAAAAAAAAAAAGAGCGGAGGGCAAACATTAAAACCCAGAGAATGGCTGTGGAAAAATAAGCGATTGAGAGTTCATTTTTGCCTTGGGTAAAGAGCGTTTCTTTAACAGCCTTCATTATCTGTCTTTTCTTTCCTTGCTTTTGTTTTTCTCCGTTAGAGCTGATGCTTAAGCAGACACTGGCCACGGCTCGCTTTTATGGATTACACCATTTCTGGAAATGAGGGAGGTATGAATGCTACATGACAGATGAGAGCATTGATCCAGCAAGCCATCATCGGGTAAAGTGAGAGAGTGAGAGAGAGCGCAATAAAGAAGGAAAACAATGGAAACCAATCACACTTCAGTACAAATGCCTTCCAAAGTGCTTCTCTTAGAAACAAAATCACTGCAAGAGGGACAACTACATCTGAAGTGACTGTCATTGGGAGTTTTTTATTTCCTACATCATTTAAAGGACAACATGAAATCAAAACTGACCCCATTTACTTCTAAATGATTCTCTCCCTCTGCATGATTTGTTAGTGCATGTTAATGTAAATACATTTGTTTTAATAATCTTCAAGAGCCAACTGGTCATAATAATAATAATCAATCAAGAGCCAACTGATGAAATCCAGTCTTGCCTTACGATATGTAGTTGCATTAGGAAATATATCATGTTAAAAAAAATCGCAAATGTCTTAAGTAAAAACTATGGATGCTTCAAGCAATCAGCCATTGAGCAACTATTGAGTATGGCTTTGCATATTTATGTGGTGGTATTTTTCATAAATATATTCACAAATAAAAAAATATGAGATTTGGAAATATGCAATAAGATTTACAAATGTGTTTTAATGTCTTGACAAAACAGAACATGAATTTCAGACTCACAAACACTTTTACCAGTGTTCATTTGTGGAAATGCATTTATTTGCTATTTGAATTAAATGTCTTAAAGGGATAGTTCACCCAAAGATGAAACTTACTTCATGATTTACTCACCCTCAAGCCATCCTAGGTGTATATGATTATCCTCTTTCAGACGAATACAATCAGAGTTATATTAAAAAAAATCTCCTAGCTCTTCCAAACTTTATAATGGCAGTGAATAGGGTTTTGAACCAAAATAAACTTTTTATGATGAATGAACGCAGTTTATTTTGAACCAAAATAAACTGTTCATCCATCATAAAAAGTACTCCACACAGCTCCGGGAGGTGAATAAAGGCCTTCTGAAGTGAATAAATACATGTGTAAAAAAATATCCATATTAGGACCTAGTCGTACTGTAGCGTAAGCTCCGGTGAGAAGTGACGAATCCGGAAGCGCAGATGAGAGCAGAACAAAACACCAGCCAAAATTAAAAAATACAAAACGAGGATTTGTAAAAAAAAAAAAATTAATTAAAAAAATTATAATAAATTTTCGATATAAGCCAAGAGGAGACTGGTTTTCCTTTGCTGTACACAAAACTTGGTTCTTGCAAGACTAGTATATTCTCACCTGAGATTACACTTTCATTTTTGAGAGAACTATCCCTTTAATTTGTTAAACAAAAAATAATAATAAAAAATGTGCTGTTTTGTGCTACTTATCTTAATCATCATATAGTATTCTGTAAATCAATAAATCAATCAATCAGTAAACTAAGAAACAGTAGTATGGCTTATGACTTTGATTATTAATATTCACTGCAGACTGCACATTTTAATCTCCATCGTTCCATTAGCTTTTACCTGGGCAGGTTGTCCTGTGCCAGGTTCTCTCCTCTCTGGTAGGCGTGGTCAGCGATCTGAGTGGTGGATCTCTTGAGGATCTGCTTGAGCTCAGGCTCCAGTCGCTCCATGATGGCTTTAATAGTTTCCGGGATCTTCTTGAGTTTGGCCAGAGCTTTGATCAGGATCCCCATGAACTCTGCACTGTTCTCCTCTGGGTCTACGTCCAAGTCCTCTTTCATCTCTTGCAGCTCACGAACTGCACAAACACACAAACACTGCTTCAAAAACACTACAACAACATATAATTACAGCAGCATGAAACTACTGAACAGTTTATGGAACAGCTACTGTACATTAATATACGTGTAACTTTGACAGCAAACAGATGGTGGTAAAACTTTATGATATGGTTTGCTAATTGTTAAATCATTAAACATTACATAGCTATTAATCAGGTCACTAATGTACATTCCAATTGGAATATATGAATAAATATGAATATATACTAACAATCTGTTAAGATTTATAATGTTAATGTTATTAATTTATAATGACTTTTCCTCAGAGAGCTTTTACAGGTAAAAAAGTTATTGATATTAATGTAAAGCAACAATAATATATTGATAATTAAACACAAATTGTAGAAAATCTACAGTAGGTTCACTTGAACCTACAATGCTTGGAATTTAAATACATTTAAAGTTATTTTTCACAACGTTTCAGGGCCACATTTTCATAATTTCATAATCATTTTCTCCCTTCTCGTCATGACTTCAGCACAATTCTTAAACAAATCTGCATAACACACCTCTCCATATTCACCTGCTCAATAGAGTGATCGTACAGTGAAGTGCTTATTTTTCTGTCTGCTAATACCCTCAAATCCAATGACTGTTTAAAATGGTCTTAATGTTTATGGCAAGTTAATGGGCACAGGTTTTTCTTCTTTTTTCACCCCCAACTGTAGCTTGCTAAATAATTACTACAATTACCACCGACAAATGATGTGCAAAAGGCCATTAGACAAAATAGGCGACAAAAGGGAAGCATCTTCCGCAGCAGGGGAAATGTTGTCTGATGGC
The DNA here is from genome assembly GCA_039654775.1 of Spinibarbus caldwelli. Classification (NCBI taxonomy): domain Eukaryota; kingdom Metazoa; phylum Chordata; class Actinopteri; order Cypriniformes; family Cyprinidae; genus Spinibarbus; species Spinibarbus caldwelli. The sequence goes on along the minus strand of CM077228.1, from coordinate 12,022,650 downwards.
GTCACCCTATCACACATAAAGCACTGCGACAGCAATAATTGCGAGAATTTCATGTAATGTGAAGAAAACTGCAGCCAGCGCAACAATTACTCTGTAGTCAGTGTGAATTAGAGACAGTTCTACCTGCTTTAGCAAAATCAGAGCAAATAAGAACAATAAAAGTGTGAGTAATCATCTAAAGTGACAGACAGACAGATACTATCTATCCATGAATGGATGGACAGATAGGATAGATAGCTGGATAGATGGACAGACAGATAGATAGATGGATAGATAGACAGTTGGATGGATGGACAGACAGACAGACAAATATATCCCATGGATGGATGGATGGATGATGGACTGAAGGATGCACAGACAGATGAACAGACAGGATAGTTGGATAAATAGACAGACAAACAGATGGATGGACAGATAGACATACAGTTGGATGGACAGACATGCAAACAAAGAGACAGATAGATAGACAGATGGAAGGACAGACACACAGACGTATGGATAGATGGATAGACAGCCAGAAGACGGCTAGACCTACTGACAGACTAGGGCTGGGCGATATATTGCATGCGATTGTCATGCGCATCTCGTCAGTAAAGCCGGTTTCGTGATTAGCGGTAAATCTCCATCACCTGCTTTCAAATGGAGCGGCATTTAATACACAGAGCCGTAGTTCACTGACAAAATATCACAATATCGCGTTCATTATCGAAGGCGATTCATCTGTGATTTGAATGCGATATTGCGTAGCTTGTCAGTGATCTATGGCTCTGTGTATTAAATGCCGCTACATATGAAAGCAGGTGATGGAGATTTACCACTAATCACGGAACCGGCTTTACTGACGAGATGCGCATGATCATGGCGTTTGATATATCGCCCAGCCCTAAAACAGACAGACAGACAGACAGATAGACAGACGAGGTTGTCTATAGTTGCAGTGACAACTGACAGCATGTCTCACAGAGACAGTGTGGGAGAAACAGACAGCTGTGGGTGGGTTGGTGGGTCTGATAAGAGTCTCGGAGCGCAGTAGAGTCGGCCCCACACAGGAGAGGACGGATAACAAGGCCTGCACCCCGCTGTGCTGACAGCGCTGCATGATTAATAATGTGAGAGAGTATCTCATCTGCACTGGTTAATATGCTTACTGAAACATGATGTACTGAGATCATGAAACCTGAGAGTGCGTGCTCTTGTGTGTGTGTGTGTGCGGACACACGTCTTTTTTAGAGATGCGTGCAAGTGAAAATGCGAGTCACTGTGTAATTGTAAAAGTAAAAATTGTTATGTCAGAGTGTTAGTGTGTATATTACAACAGTCTTAATGCACGTATAATAGGAGTGTGTGTTCATGCAAATGCTTTCAGTAACACAGAAAGCAACAGTTGCAAGTCTTTTCTTGTCTGTGGCAGCCCCAAGTGCTATATTAATAAACACAGTGACACTGGTCAGATGTGTCCTAATGATTTAATTAGCACTTTGAACACTGGCAGGCAATATGGAGCACCAGGAACTACAAAATCACCCCTCGCTTTATAACAGCCTGGACACCCACTGTTCCCTTCAGTACAGCAGAGAGAAATCTATCATTCAAATTATGAGCCACTAAATCAAGCTCTAATTCACTCGCTCTCTTTCTCACTCTCTAAAAAACTCTATTTCTCTTTCACTGGCTAATGCTCACTTTATCTTCCCTTTGCTTTTTATTTTGTCTTTATATTTTGAATACATCAAAAATTCAACCAATGAATTTTTTTTTTTTATGGCAAATAAAGTTGTTTAAAGAAAATAGGCAGAAAATCATATCCAAAAATATGAACAGAAGCTGCAACTGTGTTCATTAAATACATCGGTCGTGCTTTATTTTAAAGGGATAGTTCACCCAAAAATGAAAATTCTGTCATTAATTACTCACCCTCATGTCATTCCAAACTCATAAGACCTTCGTTCAGCATGTCAGCGCTTTCGCTGAACGTAATCAGCGTTGTTTACGTTCAGTAGACAGCGCGCATGCTGAATGTAAACAACGCTCATTACGTTGATTACATTCTGGGGTGCTCTCCAAAATAGCAGGAGACGGTATCTCGGGGAGAAGAATTGCTGAATAAATTGTGTTATTATTGTTTTCTTTGCACACAAAAAGTATTCTCGTAGCTTCGTAAAATTACGGTTGAACCCCTGATGTCACATGGACCACCGGTATTTTACCGATGTCCTTGCTACATTTCTATGCGTGGATCGTGGTAATATCCTTGCTGTCTATGGAGGGTCAGAGAGCTCTTAGATTCCATCAAAAATATCTTAATTTGTGTTCTGAAGATGAACAAAGGTCTTACGGGTTTGGAACGACATGAGGGTGAGTAATTAATGACAGAATTTTCTTTTTCTGGGTGAACTAACCCTTTAAGGTCCAATACTCACTATTAACAATCCATTAACTACGACTTTTGCCTCACTAAACTCCTAATTTGCTGCTTATTAGTTAGTAAGGTAGTTGTTAAGTTTAGGTATTGGGTAGGATTAGGGATGTAGAAAATGGACATGCAGAATATGTGCTTTATAAGTACTAATAAACAGTCAATATATTAATAATAGGCATTCTAATAAGCAACTAGTTAATAGTGAGATTTGGTCCCTATACTAAAGTGTTACCAATATATCCCACTGTAAATTTATTATATTTGCAAATGTATATGTAAACTATATTTAAATAAAATAAAATAATAATAAAATAAAATATTTAGCATTCAAATTATATATAAATTCATAAATACAATTGTTTTTTATATTTATAAAGAATATTTTGCATTTATTTAAAAAAAAAGTTTTTTGTCCAAAAGAGAAAAACGGCAGAAAATATTAACAGAAACTGCAATGTATCTATATAACTTATCTATATAAGTCTATATAAGTGTGTGTGTACAAAAGTGTGTAAATGTCTGCTTATACTATATTTACATAAAATAAAATTAAATAGATAGATAGATAGATAGATAGATAGATAGATAGATAGATAGATAGATAGATAGATAGATAGATAGATATTGTTTAAATTATATTTAAACTTCTAAATATAATCATTTATGTTTATAAATATTTTCTATTTTTTTATTAAATTCAATTATATTTCATGTCTTATAATTAATTTAATATCTTGACAGTAAATAAATAAATACTTTTTTAACATATATTTTTAGTTTTGGTTTTCGGTCCAGTGCTTCCAGAATTTTGGTGTTCTTTTTGGTGCAGCACTACGTTATCCATCCTTCTTCACACATCAGGGTTGTTTTAGTGGCTAGTCATTTCTATTGTTTTATTAGTGATGATTCTTACTGCTGGATGTTCCAGGGGTGCTGAACTGTGAAGGTTCTGTGAGCTTGCGTGGAGTGGACAAACCGACATCCAAAACAGATGTATCCTTTGAAGCAGACCTGAAAAAAAAACAAAAAAAAAAAACAGAGTTACTGTTACTACCTTCTTCACAATAGCAACCATTATTATAGTGACAGCAGCTATTGTTTAAACAATCATAAAAAGAGCAACCATGAATGTTTTATGAAAATAACAGAACGTTCCGCAAAACCATTGCCATTAAAGCGGCCAGAACACGAAGAATCAAACAAGGCAGATTGCGAAACACACGAGAGAGAGGAAATGAATAAAAATCCTGCCAGAAAATTGCAGTCGCGTCATGACCCTGACTAATAAATCACTTCTCCTCATGAAAGCGTCGCGCTATAATTACATTGCCGTAAACAGAGCAGTGGAAGAGCGACAAACACGCACGCACAATTCCGAGATCAAAAACACTATTACAAACAACGCCACACTTCAGCCCTGCGGGGTCACCAACCTGCATTAGCTTAATGCGCTACACCGCTGCGCCTTGTCTAATCTACGAGAATTAGCATTGCAGAGGCAGCGGCGGCGGTTCACGCGCCACGCTGACGGAGGGGGTCAGCAATCCCCCGGCGACAGTGTGCGCGTGGGTGGCCGTGTCGCCAACGAGAAAAGCAAAAACCTATTATCATTCCTCTCGTGCTCATCCACGAGGGTGCGAATGACTTATCTCTGTTTGCGCTGAACGCTGGCATCAGAGCCACGGCGGCCAGGCCACGTAAGCAGAGACAGGAAGAGAACAGTCGCAAATCAGCTAATTACATGACTCTGGTGAGAAGGTGGCAACAGGGCCAGAGAGGCTTTGTTTACCAACAAGCTAATGATTTAAGACTCTGGTGAACAAAACCTTCAATAAAGAATTAATATTGTGATTTCCCTTCAAGATAGCGTAATCACCCCTGTTATTAATTATGGGAAGCAGAACTATGCTGAGATCCAGAAACAGACAAAGATGCGTGACACATTTTCTACGTGTCGCTCCTTTGACTAATTAAAGTTTATTCAGAATGTCAAACTAGCTAGGGTTTACAGCAGCTCTGGCCCATATTCAGGCCTGCATTCTTAATTAGTCTGATCAGTTATTCTGTCTGGCATATTCCACACCCTTATTAATGATCAGACAGCAATGACTCAAGGGATGTTTGGTTTAAGAAAGCACATCTCTCTTTTTAAAAAGTACACACACAGTAATTAGATGAGCTGTGTGCCCTGCCACCAGCAACCTGCGAAGGTAAATTAATCCAAAGCTGAGAAATGACTTTGCCGCTCTGAAGGTAATTGCTTTCAGTTTGCTGCCTAACCTGAATAAAATGTTTTGAGAAAGATTTTTTTTTTTATATTATTCACCATTTTTTGTAATATTATTGGTCTACTTTGAGTTCAAATACTAAGCCCACATATCTTTGATCTGAACTCATGCTAGATTTGAATCAAGCAATAAGGATCAAATGAATACTCTTCTCAATATTTTATCTAAAGGATGTTATAATAACTCACCGGCCCTTGTCCTTGTCTTTTCCTCGGTGACCCACACGGCTGGTGGACTTGATGTAGAGATGTCGATGGAGCTCATCGATTAGCACCAGGTGGATGTTGAGCTTCTTGCTGTGGAGCTCCAGACGCAAGTCGCCGAGACCCTCCACCTGTAGAAGGGGTCCTTCAAGAGAATCCACTGCTGAGACCTGCCAACACAACAGCACACTTGAAGTTTCCATCTGCCTTCATGTCTACGTGCAAAAATGTTAAATAATGGGATAGAGTTGAATGTCAAATTTAGTGACCCCAAAAATATTTGGAGACTTGAGCCTAATTTAAAAGTGCATTGCATTGCTTTGAATACAATACAATACAATACATTTTATTAGCCATTTTTGCTTTTTTTGCCTCAATGTCTTATTGTAATTGTAGTACAAGTTTGAGGTCAGCTGCCTTCAAAAGTTCATAATAAAGTTAATTTACAACCATAAAGAGTCTAAATATATTTAATGTTAATTTTACATTTACATTTAATCATTTAGCAAACAGTGACCATTTATCCAAAGTGATTTACAAACGAGTGACTAACAAATTTTGAACAGAATAATTTATTGTTTCAAATTTAGAACATTACCAACTCCTTTTTGTTAAATTTTTGCTTGAAAAACATGCTTATTACCTTTCTCTAAAATCGGTAGAACTTGGTTTGATATTTTGTTATCTTATGCTGTGAATTCATACATTTATAAATGTGGTGAAGTATCTGAATATTTATTAAGGCCACAGTATATTGGTTCGAAACTCAAATCCCAATGTAGCTTGTTCATTGCTAGTAGCTGAATAAGTGAAGTGTTCCAGGCATATCCATTGTTGTTAAACCTCCTAGATTAGCTGCGCTCCAGGATCACATAATAGCACATGTCCCACCCGCCCATCAAAAACCACAGCGATAAAGCACAATAACAACTCTCGTCCAATCAAGGTATTAAAAGAGGGAGAATGCAGCGTGGTGGACCGCAGTGGCGCTGAATATTCACTCTGCTGAGTGTGTGTGGCTCTCCTGCAGAGAGCATAATGAAGTATGCAGCTGCTGGTTGAATGAGGCGTGAGACGGAGCTTATCAGTGAACACAAAGTGAGAAAATGATGCAAAAATCCAGAAAACCAAATGAATATATACGCTTGCTCTTTCTTTTGCACACAGAGATTTACAACTTTTTTTGTTGTTGTTCAAAAATCTCTAAATAATATGAAATGAATAAATTCCTAATAATGAATAATGAATAAAATAATACAAAATAAATCCCTAATAAAAAAAATATATAAATGTATACGTTATATATTTCACATTAAAAAAAAATGTTGTAGGCTGTGGATACAGAACGTAATTTTAAAAACCATCTGGCTTTTTTGCTCTGTTTTGTGTATCTGTTTTTCATCTCTTCATACACACGTGCAAGGAAATTTTAAAGCTGTAAAATGAAGAACAAATGCAACTTAACATGGAGAATGAGTCCAGGTAATCCCCTCAGGCTTAGCTTTAATGCTGTCCTGGATCTGCACCGTATCAGCAGCTACTTGCCATGCTGCCGCATTTGCAAACTGAATCTGAAGCAGTTGTGTGTTTGATAAGTTCAATTTCCTCATTTCATTCACCTGACCTGGCTCACATGTCCCAGAGCCTTGATCTTCTATGCAACCTTTCCCTTCTTCCTTCCATCCTTCTTTTAATCTCTCACACTCTCTCTCTTGCTCTTTTTTATTGCATTAACTTGTATTTCTAGTCTTTACTTCTCTTTGCCTTTACCTCTTCTCTCCCTCAGCACTGAACTACCCTGCAGTGGCTACTGCTTGTTTATATTTAGTGAATAAATCAAAATGGCTCTGAATGAATGTGCTTTATTAGAGAGAAGCTAATGGCCTGTTGATAGTGCTCTGGAGGACCATCACTGCACACTTTGTGCATCGCTTTTGACAGACAGAGGAGGGGTCACACAAGTTAAGGAGTTGTTCATGCAAATGAGGGTTGCATGAGCCACAGTCTATACCAGCAGGATCAGCTGAGCGTGTGTAAGTGTGCCTGTTTACAGGTCTTACTGCCAAACCTGGTTTAGTTGAGAAGACACTTCAATTTGCAACTGAGACAATAGAAAAGTACAGCAATAGAGAATGAGAGAAAGAGGAATTGTTAAAGACAAGAAGAGGACAAGGAAATGAAAGGGAAGAAGGAGAGAAAGAAGAACAGATAAGGACATGAGAGGAAGAGGAAAAGAGCAAGGATGAGAGAAAGGAAAAGAACAGAGTAAGAGGAACAGTTAAGGACATGAAAGGAATATAAAGAGGAAAGGACATGAAAGAAATATGGAGATGGAGTGGAATGGTTAAGTGAAGGAAAGAAGAAGAGGATGATAGAAAAAAGAAAATGGAGAGGAAGGAAAAGTAAAGGACAGGAACTGGGAGCAAAAGACAGAAAATGAAATGAAGAGGAAGAGTAAAAGTAAGAAAAAAAGAGAAGAAAAAACTTCAGAGGAAAAAATGAAGAGAAAGAAAAAGAAAGAAAAAGGAGGAAGAAGAAGAGGTGGAAAGAAAAGAAAAAGAAATGCGAGGGTTATGGAAAGGAAAGGAAAGGAAAGGAAAGGAAAGGAAAGAAAAATGGAGAGGAAACAGAAAGGGTAGGACATGGCAGAAAAAAGTACAGAAAATAACAGGAAAGGAAGAAAGGAAGAGAAAGAGGAAGAGAAAGAAAAGCAAAAATGAAAAAAAATAGAGAAGATAAGAAAAGAATTAGGAAGAAGAAGAAAAGGAAAATGAAAAGCAGGAAAGTAAGACAGAGAAAGCGGAAGAGGAAAGGAGAGGAAATAGAAAGGGTAGGAAAGGGCAGAAAAGGACAGAAAATAACAGGAAAGGAAGAAAGGAAGAAAAAGAGGAAGAGAAAGAAAAGCAAAAATGAAAAAATAGAGAAGATAAGAAAAGAAATAGGAAGATGAAGAAGAAGAAGAAGAAAAGGAAAATGAGGAGTAGGAAAGTAAGGACAAAGTCCAAACGGCTTTTTTGCACCCTTGAAGGGCACTTCGGGAAGGGGACGCCATTTGTAGGGACGTTCCAAACGAAAGAGAGCAACTGAATCCCTTCACGAAGGGCCCTTCCAGAAGTGCGTTAACGAAGGGAACATGCCATGGTCATTTCACGGAAGTAATTTCCGTTTGTGATCATGTGATCTTCAGTTAGGAGATCTTGCAATGCATTTTAAAGCAAAGTTGGTGTTGATTTTGACTTCACATACAATCGTAAGTAGAATAGGCTGATTCAATTTGAATTTATTTTAATGTAATACAAAATATTTTTCATCAGAGATTTAAATATGATTTAAGACGGTAGTGTAAGTTTAAGCAAGTTTAGTTTGAAAAAGTGTAATAGTAAATAATACACAATTAAACAATATTTGAATAAACTAATAATAAGAAGAAATATTTATTTGCAACAACTGATGAAGCACTGAATGCTGCATGCACGCGCAGCGTTGTCAAGGTAACATCTGGTCAGTCATTTCCTTAGCCAAGGGAGTTCCAAACACTTATACGAGACAGTAATGCCCTACACCCTTCAAAGAACTCACTTCATAGGGCTCTGCCCTTCGAAGGGAGTAGGGCATAGGGGTGCTCACTTCCATTTGGAATTCGCCCTAAGACAGAGAAAGAGGAAGAGGAAGTGGACGAGGAAGTTGAAGAGGAAGAGGAAGCGGGAAAGGAAAGGAAAGGAAAGGAAAGGAAAGGAAAGGAAAGGAAAGGAAAGGAAAGGAAAGGAAAGGAAAGGAAAGTGCCAATTCAACAGATGTGAGGTAATGACTGACAGCTCATCTGAAAAGCAGACACTAGGGAGGTTAACCAGACTGACAGGTACGAGAGTTACAAATGTGTGCGTGGGTGTGTGTGCATGTGTGTTCATGTAACTAACAGACAAAATTGAGGGAGAGTGTTTTCAGACGAGAGTTGCAAATTGAAACACCGTGTACAGCATAATCTCTGTTGGCAGTCCCAATACTCCTCGTCAGATTTAACACAGTCACACACACACACAGAGGGAGAAGAACCTCTTTGAGGAAGAGAAGAACACCTGAGGGACCTGAGAAAGCGGGAAGAAGGAAGCTTGTCATCTCTGACCACAGCTGATTTCCCCTGTTGAGAGGGAGATGTGGGTGTACCCAAAGAAACAGTGTGATCAAATACCTGATAAAAAAGATCCTTTAAAAAAAAAAACCTGGAGATTCAGATTCTTATTTTTGATGATGTTTTTAGGCCCATGAGCTTTGGTTGATGCAGTGGAAAGGAATCACCTGACCAGAGTTGTATAACTGAATAAGTCACTTATGTTATATTAGCGCACATACTCCTGACACACCATGCAGGTGACACTCCTAAATAACTTCATACCACTCTCCACCATACTGGTCTCTATACTACTGTACAATAGTTTTGGGTCAGTAAGGTTTTTTTTTACAATTCTAATTATAATCAATGTTGAAAACAGTTGTGCTGCTTAATATTTTTATTGAAAAATGTTAATTTTTTTTAGGATTCTTTGATGAATAGAAAGTTCAAATGAACTTTTTTGAAATAGATTTTTTTTTGTTACAATGTAAAAGTCTTTACTGTAACTGTCATGCATTGTTAGCTAAATAAAAGTATTATTTATTTATTTATTTTTTTAAAAGATCTTACTGACCCTAAACTTTTAAACAGTAGTTTAAATACTTACAATACCAGTCAAATTACAACTAAATTTATGTTTTCATAATCTAAAAGATCTTTACATCTAAAGGATTATGCTTAACATTTCTTTTAAATATCATGCAATATTTGGCATTTTTGCTATATGTTAAATGCAAAAAATATATATTTGCATATATTTGTAAAAACGTGTTATAAAAGTTATATAGTATTTTAAGTTTTGCCCGTGTATGGATTTCATTGCTTACAATAAAATACAATAATACAATAAAAACAATAATTTATATATATATATATATATATATATATATATATATATATATATATATATATATATATATATTTTAAAAATATTTACATGTATTTACGTGTATATATTTATATATTCATATAAATTATATCATATATGAATATTTATAATATATAAACGTAAAAAACCTGGAGATTCAGATTCTTATTTTTGATGATGTTTTTAGGTCCATGAGCTTTGGTTGATGCAGTGGAAAAGAATCACCTGACCAGAGTTGTATAACTGAATAAGTCACTTATGTTATATTAGCGCACATACTCCTGACACACCATGCAGGTGACACTCCTAAATAATAAAATAAGGATCATGATTACATGCATGTGTGTGTATTTATATGTACATAATAAATATACACAGTACACACACATATATTATGTAAACAAAACTTTTATTTTGGATACTATTAATCGTTTGACAGCACTAATATATATATATATATATATATATATATATATAGTTAGTTAGTTATTATTATTATTAATTTTTTAAAGCAAAGCATGCAATGAAATTGATTAAAAGAATATAATTAGTGCCCATAGCTCAAATTAAAGAGCTATATTTATTTTTATATTTTTATGTATAAGAGGACAAGCTGAAACAAAAACATGTAGCATGTACTTGCCATGGAATGAATAAAATTTCCCCTACCAACACATTAGAACACACACTCACCAGCATATCCGTGGCATGCAGGTAATGCTTGCTGGCCATGGATGCCTCCAACTTCTGAGGGACCTGTTTGATGTTCTCAATCTCATCCAGCAAGCTGAGGACATGCTTGTGCTCGACACCTTCAATCCACAGCTTCCTCAGTTCATCTCGCTTACAGTGGAGAAGCATTTTACAGGATAACAGGTTCTCCTTGACCTGAGCAGAGAGCAGCCCACACACACCATGTCAGGAAAAGGTGAAAGTTCACACTTGATAACACAAGCATCAGCTTCGCAGTTTTCGCAGCAGCTCTGCTTTCTTCTTTGCATGATTATTTTCAAGTGTGTCAGCAGCAGGGGAGAAGATGATAAACAAACATTTTGCCGTAGATTAAAACCCGAGCTTAGTGGCTAATTTACAAGGATATTATTTCAGACATCGGAGACAATTACTAGTGATTCCTAATGATTCTTTTATGATGTCTCACCATGTTTTGAGTGGGGGGGGAAGTAGTAATTAGTTCATTTTTAATGTTCTTAAAAGAGCTTACAAAACACGCACAAACATGAACAAATCCCAAACAAACAGCAAAATTAATGAACACTGTTGTGTTTCATTGGCTGCATTGAGTTTGTGTCTTCCATTTTCCCACTTACATGCAAATTGAGACACACAGGGAAACATTTTTTTTTTTTGAGTCCTTGACTCAAACACATCTTTCAAGAGTGCAATATACAAACTCGGTCACCTGTGTCTTTAAATAATAATAATGAGTAAAGACGGTGACTGGGGGTCCCTGGGCACTTCTCATCAAATGCTTCAGCAGCATGAAGACAGAAATGCTCTTCTCTATGTTCTCTGCAGCAAGTTTGAGTGTGTGTGTGTGTGTGTGTGTGTGTGTGTGTGAGAGAGAGAGAGAAGCCTGACACCTCCATCATTACAGAAGCCTGAGGGACGACACATCAGACCGCATGGCTGAGAGCGACGTTTATACACAAAAATGCAAAAAAATAGCTGTTGATTTGTTTTTAATTTCCCTTTTTGCATCAAACTGCTACCGCATGTTGTTTTCCCTCTAATCATCTCTCATAAATCATTCCCTGGGTATTACAGCCAGTATTATATCAGGCTGCATGCAGCTTGTGTGTGTTTACGTATTGGTAGGTTATCACAGAACTATATGGGCTACAAAGAAAAGCAGCAGTTGCATTTCATCTCCGCCAGCTGCTGACCAGAAATTTTTTTTTTAAAAAAACCTGTGCGGTGAAGAAGTTATTTTAATCAGCCATAAACAAACAGACTGACAGCATGAAGATGTATTGCTGTGCGACTGGCAGCTACGTGACTATGTTATTGAAATACACTACTAAGTCATTGTGCATCTGCCTTAAATCAGGGTTTTTAACAATGTAACCTGAAGGTTCTCTGCGGGTCAGTGAAGAAGAAACAGATACTTGTAAAAGAAATCAATACTTTTCTTCAGCAAGGATGACAGAAAAGACATTTATAATGTAACCAAGAATTTCTATTTTAATTAAATTATGTCTTTTGAACTTTTCATCAACGTAAAAAATATATCACAGTATAAAAACTATTTCCAAAATTCATACCAAAAAGAAAAGTTATCTTATATCATGTTATTTAATGTTGTTATTGTAATATATTATAAAGTGTTAGTGTTATTATACAGGGGGACCTGATATACCTGTCATGATTATGATTGTTTGGGAATAAAGATTTAATTGTCTGCTTTGCTCATGTCTCTTATCGTGTACGCCTAAAATATTTTTAGATTTTATAAAGGCCCATATGATTTTTTTAAAATTCTGTAAATATAATATAATATAATATAATATAATATAATATAATATAATATAATATAATATAATTAATATAAAACCCTTACACAAAAAAAAAAAGATTTATACATCATTTGAATAAATAAGCTTTCCATTGATGTATGGTTTGTTAGGATAGGACAATATTTGGCCGAGATACAACTATTTGAAAATCTAGAATCTGAGGGTGCAAAAAAATCAAAATATTGAGAAAATCACCTTTAAAGTTGTCCTAATGAAGTCCTTAGCAATGCATATTACTAATCAAAAATTAAATTTTGATATATTTATGGTAGGAAATTTACAAAATATCTTCATGGAACATGATCTTTACTTAATATCCTAATGAATTTTGGCATGAAAGAAAAATCAATAATTTTGACCCATACAATGTATTGTTGGCTGTTGCTACAAATATACCTGTGCTACTTATGACTGGTTTTGTGGTCCAGGGTCACAGATTAGAAACCTGTTCATATTTACACTTGTTTGGGAGTTGCTGAATGCAGACGAATGTGTTGCACACCTGTTTGATCTTGTTGCGAGAGCTGGTGATTCTCTCTGTGATGCTCTGGTAGGTTCGGATGGCTGTGGTGAGCTCTGTGTAGTGCTGAATGATCAGCTCATCCAGATCACGATCACACTTCTCATAGGCCTCCTCCAGACGGCCCTTCTCAGTCTCTCTGTCCTGCACATCCTCACTGCTGGACAATGTCCTGACCGAAAGATAGTAAACATATGCTACATAAAACTGTACCAAACGTTACGTTTTACAAAAAAATACTACTATGGCTAATAATAATAACCATTTCATAAACAGAATAATATATTATCACATCTTTGCCTGGTTCATTGGGGTAAACAAATAATGTGAATGAACGAATGAAAAATTTATTCATTTATTTAGTTAGTTATTTTTAAATAAATGTAAAAAATATTTTCTTAATTAATTATTGGATGAATAAATAAATATTAATTATTTAAAAAATAATATTAATATTTTATTTACCCCAAATGAGTAAGGAAAATATTTAGTTATTGTATATAAAAATTATATAACCAAGACAACATGCAATTCAATAATCAAGGATACTGCTTTTGTTTTGTTTTTTGAAAGAAAGAACATGTTTGAATGCCCATGACATTTCTCTAGCATCTAGGCTTGGCTTTCTTGCTATTTCTGACACTGGAAAATCCTGATTGACTGCAGTACACTTAAATCTTCCAGAGCCAACACTGCACTCAATCTAAACTCATCCTGTCATCATTATGTTGCAAACTTTCAGACAAAAGTAGTTGGATTTTTGGTCATCACAACACAATTTCACAACAATCCATCATCAAGACACCCAGTCGCCCACCCATTCGAGGAGACCCACTGGGGCCGGTGCCGGTGCCAATCCAACAATGTCCCAGACATCACATCTCAGCTCTCAAAGTCTGTCCTGACTCATTTCCACAGCGGTGTGGCTTTAAATCAGAGTAAAGGAAGGCAGCACAATCTCCCAAAAGAGCTCATTACATTCATTCCAGTTTCTGGAGCCCAGAAAAATAGAGAAAGAACGTCTGAGAGCCAGTATTCAGTAGGGAAAAGTCCCTTCAAGCTTGCAGTGAAGCACAGATCATGTAGATATAGCTTCGGCCCATAGACTCGCTCTTTTTTGACCTCACTCGATTGCTCATAGGACATCATAATGGAAACGGCTGATGGGTAAAAAGGAGACAAAAGAGCCGTGAAGCAGAATGATGGATTTCTGTCAGCTTATCATCTCAGCTGAGCTCAATGGAAGAAAATAGGTTTAATCTATGTAAAGTCAAGGTTTGATGCTTTGGGCAAAAAAAGTTCATTACAACTCACCCAGGCATTAGAAAAAGTCATGAATATGTGCTATAACTACAACCCCCAATTAGGTAGTAATTTTACCACAGTATACTGGGTTCTGGCTGCCATCTACCATCACCAAATTAGCCTTCTCAAAACAGTCACATCTTCCACAAGATCACAAAATATACAAGAACTTCATGTCATCATGCCAGCTTCCCTGCCTTCTCAATGGCCTCAAAAATAATTTAAAATAAAATAAAATAAAAATAATTGTGCAGACTGTAACGAATCTATGAAAATATATTACTTATACAGTTAACATCACATACTATATGTATACACTACATTTTCCACCGCACTCTGTACGATTTTCTATTGTTGTACTTTGATATTATAGCACTTGCATGTTGTGATTGTGTTGTTTAAGTGGTGAAAACCAAGACAAATAATCAGACTGCGTTTATGATGTTCAAACAGCGCTGATTAAGTAAACAGTTCCCTATGTTTTGAAACTCAGTCCTATCAAAACATAAGCACTGTCCATTTAAACACGTTTTGAAGTATGCCTGCAAACTCTCTGTCATTCAGAAGACCTCACGGAAAACTATAAACTTCAGCTGATGCAATGTAAAGGTTCTTAAGATGTAGTAACCCATAAGTGTATAATAACCAAATACGAAAGAATAACAGGATGTATCGTTAGCAAACATGCTAAGCGGTTATCCATTCTGGTCCTTTTCCTTAGAAAATCCGGGTGCAAAGATTTAACACAGGCAAAGTCAAACTGGCCGACACAGATATTGTAAAAATATCGTGCTCACCTTATTACAGATATAAGTAAACCGGAGGGGTCTTTGCTTTTGGAGACAGCGCTCCTGTATCTGCCCGAGTCAGTCGCCATCTTTCCGGTACTACACCCAAACACCTCGTGACAAACTTCAGCCAATGGGAAGCCGCCTTCAGCAAAATCAGCTGATCGTACAGGGGTCGAAAGATCATGTAGGAAATGTAGTCTTTTTTGCTGAAAGCGCCTACAATCGTTTGAACATCCATAAATGTTATTTAAAAATATATACCTTCATTTACTTAAATTTTTATTTTCAAGAAAGAAGTTGGTATGTATTTGCATTCTTTAAATAACTTTTGTAATCTCAATTTTTCTATTGTTTAATACTTATAATATAACATACTTTAGCTCATTCTTTTGTTAAATTAAATGTAATCCTCTAAGAATATTCTGTTAACTGTCATTTTGCTTGTATATGTTTTGTTCTTTCTTGCAATAAAACACTGTTATTTATTTTATTTAGCTGTTTATTATCACTTTTTTATATAACAAACAGTCCCATATCTCCCATTTAATTTTACCCAGCCATAATTTAGCTCATTATTTTTTTTATTTATTCATTTTATATATTAGACGATATTAAAATTCATTTACATCTTTTAACTGAAAATGTTTCTTTTTTAACTGAAATACAGTATGTACTAAAAGTAACTTTAATGTACATTTAATCTTTAACAAATCAGTTTTGTGAACTGGTTCAATCAAAAGATCCGACTCAAAGGAATGTGAAAGATTCTTTTATGAACCAAACATAAAGGGAAGGAGAAAGACAGAGCGAAAGGTGTAGGTTGTTAATTGCTTTCTGTTTCTAGGATATATTGCTCTGGACCTGCTCCCCTCTATCTCCTGACGATCTCTGCTGTAACAAACCACAGAGGAAAGGGCATTGATTGTGTGGGAAAGGGTCGATCTGGCAGTCTCCTCTTTGACTGATGTGTCCGTGGACAGCAGAGATAACACAGTGGCCAATTTTGTGCCCCTTCAAAAAAGGAAACAATCACGGAGACTCTGAGGTTATTTTTCTTTTAGCTCCTCTGAGCCTAGTCAGATCCAGAAGTTCTTATCAGCTTCCTCTAAGGCCAATCATTTCTTCACAAGACTGAGGTTATTTCTCATCACCTAGAGCAGGATAAAAGGTTGTCATGATGACACCTGAGGGCATGTAGACAAAGACAGCCACCCACTAAAGGACAGAAGACCCACATCTCTAAATGCCCACAGCTCAATTTGACACGAGGACTTCAGGAACATCTTTTCTACAGTTATAATATTGTTAAGTGCTTCTAAGACAGAATGTACCTGTTTTACACAAATAATTTCATTTTTAAAATGATTTTTAAAAAACCTCAAAGCAGTTAAAAAGGGCCTTAAAACTCTCTAAATTACTTAATCTAAATTACTCTATAAATGAACTTAAAGTTTAACTTAGGTTATAAGTTGCTTTTATATATTGCTTTATAAACAGAGAGAGAGAGAGAGAGAGTCATTTTTTAATGAGTAATAATGTGTGTGTGTGTGTGTGTGTGTGTGTGTGTGTGTGTGTGTGTGTATTTCAATGCATTGATTAAACCCTCTGAAGTTTAATTTATGATGGAATTTGCTTCTATGTTTTTGTAAATATTTTTGTAAAGTTTTGTATGTGTATGTACATAAATGTATGTATAGCCTATATATGCTGATATGATAATGCTTGTTTTTAAGGAGGTTTAATAAACGTTAAAAATCATAAGGAGTGTTTTCTTTCTATTTTTCTTTACTAGAACTGAAAAATTAAACCTTATTACAAACCTTACAACTTAGATTCAGCCTGATAAGAGCACAGACCTATTGAAAAATAGCAGCAACTTCGATAAAATTATTCAGCTCTGAAATAGACATTAATTTCGTATATTTTACTTTTAATATGAATAAATGAACATTCTTTGAAATACATTATATTTTTCTTATATTCATGTTGTCCAATAGAGACACTAAGCACTTGCGCTCAACCAATGAGAATCGTCTTTCTTCGCCTGTGCCAGGTGGGAGGGGCTAAAGGCGGAAGTTCTGTGTGTTTCTGAACGGGAGCGTGCGGCCCTGGTGCTCACGCGTAACAGCTAGAGAACTGTCAACTCTTTGGAGTTCATAACTACTGATCAAATTTACATGAACTAGTTGTTTAAACACCAGCGGGCTTATTTGACCAGGAATGGGAGGCAACAACAGCACGCGCCGCGTGTCTTTTGAGTCGGATGAGAATGAGAACATAACGATAGTGAAGGGCATAAGGGTGAGTGACACACATGTCTGTTTTCCTCCACCTGTCAAATGCACATCACGCATACTGACGCATGGCTTTCATTCACCTCTGCTGTGATTTGAATGCATGCGCAGGATCGTGATGAAGGCCTCTAATAGTCTTAACTTACCTAACTGGATAAACACTCTGTCCCTGACTGGACACTTACTTCAGCTGACCTGGAAAACCAAGTTTAGCTGCAATACGAGGTTATGCATTTCATAAGCATCCTACCTAAAAGGAATTACTTTAGCAAACACCTGTTACAGTTCAAGCATCACAATGCCAAGCATGACAGCTGTGTTCACGCCCCCCATAACTATCATATATAAACAGTGTCACCCTTCACACAGCTGTTTATGCTAGTACTATATTTACTTATGATTTGTTTTGAGTGTTATTTTTCAGTTTGCATCTTATTCACACTTTGGTTTTTAGAGACCTTTTGTTTTGTATAGGTGGGTTTCAGGGTTTACATAAACTTGTTCAAAGGGGTCACCATTATCAGGCATTGGTGGACACCCCTTGTTATTGTATAAAACTGGATTTCAAGCATAACCTGTAATAACATGCCATGGCATGTATACACCACCAAATTAATTATTATTTATGTTTAGTCATAACTTTATATGTATACATTTTTAATTTGTATTTAACAGTAGATGCAGCCTTGGTAAGTGCAAGATTAAAAAGAATATAGTATAGAATTATTTTGCTAAATAATTTAGTGTGTTTGTGTGTGTGTGTGTGTGTGTGTGTATTAGTGCTGTCAAATGATTAATAGCATCCAAAATAAAATATTTTGTTTACATAATATATATGTGTGTACTGTGTATATTTATTATGTATATATAAATACACAAACATGCATGTATATATTTAAGAAAAATGTGTTTTATTTCTATATTAAATATATTTATATTTAAATTATACAAATATAAATATATACATGTAAATATTTTCTAAATATATCCTGTATGTAATAAATATACACAGTACACACACATATATTACATAAACAAAAACTTTTATTTTGGATGCGATTAATCGTTTGACAACACTAGTGTGTGTGTGTTGTACAAAAATTTTAGAAAATATTCTGAAATACTCAGAAGTGACAGCAATGGTTGTTCATGAAAACATGAATATAGTTGAATATGAATATAGTTTAGAATTATTTTACTAAATTAGTGTGTGTTGTGTGTATATGTATATATATTTAATGTTACACAAAAATAAAAAAAAATACAGAAATACTCAGAAGTGACAGCAGTGATTGTTCATGAAAACAATAATTGTGTGACTAAATAAATTTAAGATATTACAGTTCTAAAAACTACAAAATTGCTAAAACTGAAATAAAAATAATTTATTAAACTATGAATAAAATACTTCATTATATAAAATACTTTATTAGATTACAATAGAAATATAAAAAACTATTAAAAAAACATTATTTTTAAACTATTTCACACTGATTGAAAACCAGCAACTAAATGGGTCTTATTAATGAATGAATGAATGAATGAATGAATGAATGATTGGGTATGAGGCCTATATTTCTATGGTAAACTTGACATCTTAAAAAAAATCCCCCAATACCCAAATACTTTTACTTAAGTCTCTGCCAAGCAGAATGTTCATTTTGAATTACATTTCTCATAATTTATTTTGCATTGTTTCTAACCTACAGAAGAAAACGAGAATATTGTAATGTTCACGAGACTATCATTTGTTTTCTCTATTTCTGTTCTTCAGCTCTCAGAGAAGGTCATCGACCGCATGAGGGAACCCTCAGGCCCACCACGGCCCCCCACCAGAACCCCTCCTGCTTCTCCTCCCGTGGTTGATCCTCTGCCAGCACTGGTGCCAATATCTCCTCCACCTGACCCTGTCACTTCCCTTCCACCTTCTTCCTTGCCAGAGCGAGTCAAACTCCCTGAGCAAGTGACCACTACTGCACCTCCTCCACCACTAGCAGAGCCGGTCATTCTCCCCCCACCTCCTCCTGTAGCGACAGCACCAGCTGAATCAGTGGGTGCTGTATCAGCCTCTGCAGGTGAGTCCATTGCTCCACCTGCTGCCACAGCTGAGCTTATAACAGCATCTCCACCTGTGGAAATAATTGCCCCTCCTCCATCTTTTGAACCCATCACTTCTCCTTCCCTTGCTGATTCTGTTGCTTCCCCTCCTGCTATTGAGCTTTTCACACCTCCTCCTCCCCCCATTCCTACCCATCCTATCACTAAAACCGCTTCTGGACCCATCTCTGCTCCACCTGTAGAAATAACCACCCCCTCCCCTCCAGCTGAACTTGTCACTCCTGTTGCTTCCGCTGCTGAAACTATCCCACAGCCTCCTCCGTCTGTAGAAAAACCTGTGGCTTCTTCAGCACCACCTCCTCCTGCCGGTGAGTCGATTGTTCTGTAACGTAACGCTGACACACATACATGCGTTCATGTGGTCTGCTTGTGGAAATGTGGAGGTATTTCACACATATTGCACGGTGCACTTCAGTGCCTGTCATTCATGAGCGTTAATGGTACTCCTTGGGTAAACTGCATCTTGTAAGCACTCTGAATGTGTTGGTACACCATTGTGAAGGGATAATATTATACATCAAGTCATTCTGGGTAATTCTACGAAATTCAAACTTCTCTTAAATACATGAGAGTATGTGGGTGGAGTGGAGCAACAGCAATTTTCCCTCTGTAAAGTGTTCTGGCTTATAATATAGTACCATTATAATAATTATTGTTGTACAGAATCATAAAAATAATAATAATTAATACATTTTAATGTGGCGGCGAGATATTTAATTGAACTTTAGCTTCGTTAAATTATTACTGAAGGACAGTTCACGGGAAAATTAAAATTCTGTCAGCTATTATTGACTCTTATGTCGTTCCGAATATATAAGACTTCATTCATCTTCGAAATACAAATGATTTTTTTTAATGAAATCTGATAGATGAAAGGAATTTTGATGCTTCAAAAAGTTCACAAAGGCATCATAAAAGTAATGTTTATCGTACAAAGCAATGATGTATCTTCAGAAGACTTGGATTACACTTCATAATTTATATAGATGATTTTTCTGATGTCTTTATGTACTTTTTGAAGTGTCAAAGTGTTGGTGGAATGGACTTTCAATGGAGGAACATTTCAATTGTGTTTTAAAGATGAACATACTGTAGTATATTTTTAATGCATATTTAATTTCTTTTCCACAAAAAACTAAACACATCAGTCAGAAATGCACACCTGCTGAGTCTGACACCTATTTGATTGAGATTTATTTCATATACTACCGTATGGATTTTTAAAAATTAGATTAACAAATTGGCTAATATTTTTTTTTTCCTTCATAAAAGTTCAGTCCTCTTGATGTTAGTGAGTGGGCCCGGATCCTTCCATATTATGATTCATAGCTTGTGCCTGAGTGCTAATGAAACGATTAATTCTAACTTGTAATAGAGTTAATGAATCAATGCTGTAATTAGGAACTCCGCTTAAGCCAGTTCAGCCTCCAAGGTACCTGGAACAGCATCTTCTCCCAGAAGTGTGTCGAGCCGATCACATTTGCAACCGCTTTGCTTTTCATTAAAAGTAAGACTATGTTCATAGATCTTTCAATCGGAAGTTTAGTTGCAGTTTTGAACGATTATGCCAGAGACGCCTATTAGGATGCCGTAATTCTTTGACATTGTCCTCATTTACAGGATGTCACATGAATTTTTGGCTGAACTATAGTCTTGTCCCAAATGATGCCTTTGAGGTGCTCAAAGTCCATTCTTTAATTGACGTTTAGTTGAGATTTCTGTGA
This sequence comes from Spinibarbus caldwelli, assembly GCA_039654775.1. NCBI lineage: Eukaryota > Metazoa > Chordata > Actinopteri > Cypriniformes > Cyprinidae > Spinibarbus > Spinibarbus caldwelli. Next base: position 12,001,475 of record CM077228.1, on the reverse strand, counting down.
CGTCTGTACACGCACACAAATGGTGGTGAAACAGTTTTCACTTAGAAATTGGTAGTAAATTTCATAAATAATGACAAAGAAACATTAAGTAACATTGAATTAAACGTGAATATTTGAAATAGAAAGACTGAAATAGTATTTTTTTTGTAAAACCTACTCCAATAATATTAGTTTTATTTGCAACTTTGAAAAATATTTTGTTTACAGTGAAACACCTGGAATTAAAAAAAATATATATATCAAAATAAAGTTAAAATTTAACTATTAAAACGGATTTATACGAAAAAAGTTATATAAAAATAAAAATTAAATACTACAAAACTATATAAATATACTACTAAAAAATACTGCATTCTATATTAAAAAATTACAAACGACACTTTACAGTCTTGTTGACTTCACTAAAATGTGTAAATGAAGCCCACGACAGTAGAAGTCCCCATCAAGTTTGCAAGTGTAGATGAGGCCTGTTGCTGTTGTATTTTGAGCCCGTCATTATAGCAGAGTGATGCGTTTCCTGTTTTGGGACTAGTGCAGCGAAATGTTATTTAAACATATTTTTCATTCAAAACATCAGAATGTGTCCTTTTGTCAAACTGCAAATCTTAGCACTAGCTATGCTTAAAATGGACTCAAAGTGCAGCCGGTCATTGTGTTTCCTCCATGTCTTGACTTTTTCTGAACTGTGAGCTTTCTCGCTTCACCTCCACATAATTAAGTGCATCTAATATGTATCGAAACAGTGGCTCTAAAAAACTGTCAGCTCAAATACGTGTGAAAATTTCTACGTGTGCCCTCTCGGCCCTTAATAGTGGTGTTACATGCAGAGATGTGCAGAGTCTGTGGGCTGGAGCTGACACTATGAACTGGCTCTACTTACAGAGAGAGAAAAAGAGATGCCCACCTGCATCGCACATAACGAGACAGTTCCCTGTTAATGAGACACAGATCTGCTTAATGAGCTCTACCATAGAGGCTCACACACACTTTTTTTCTCTATCCATCTATCTATAACCCTCTACATCTCAATCTGTCTCATGGTTTCTCTCTCCCACGTGTACGTTTTTTTCTTGCTCGCTCATGCTTCCATGGTATAATGATGACAGAAACTCTTTTGTGGTTTTATATAAATATACATCATTCTATTACATAAATACTCCCAGAATGCATATGTCACACTATTTAGAAACAGTGAACCCAGTAGTTCTCATTCCACCCTCTTTGAAACTAGAAAAACTTGCTTGCTAAAACTTTTTATCCTTGTTTGTGTATGTATTTATGTACAGATTTGTATGTATGTTTTGTTTAATTGTGTGTGTGTGTGTGTGTATATATAATATATAAAAGCTACTTTCTATCATTCAAATGATAGGAAAAATACAAAAAAAAAACAATACAAAAAATATACAAACATTTGTTTGTATTTGTTTACAAATGTTTATTTATTTTAGCAAATTTTTTGATCTAAAGCAACTTCAGTCATTCATCATTAATTGTAACATTAGCATTGCAAATATTTATTTATTAAGCTATTTATTTATTTATTTATTTAAAAATGTTGTAAAGAACAATCATAGCCTTTTCTTTGTTTTCACTTGCTTAATAATAATAATAATAATAATAGTTGTTGTTATTATTGTTGTTTATTATAAATGTTTTATTGATGGGCGGAATGCGAAGACAACAGCATTTTTAGTTCTTTTAAGTTTTAGCAATATTTGAGAACAATTAAACAATGACCTTTTTGTCATATATCTTTTTGTCATGTTATTTTCTGTATGTATTTTTCTTTTTTGTGTTGCATGTAACATTTGAATGATAGAAAATGGTTTTAAAGGATTATTTACTTTTAAAAAATATATGAAACAATATTAATTAAATACTGCCATTTGAGTGCAAAACTTGGTTGCAAAATTTGAATGGATTTTATATCAGTTTTAGCATAGCTGACCAAAACCTGTTTGTCACAGAACGGATTTTGATCATAACTCTTAATTTTAGACAGAATGTGCAGTTTCTGCATTTTGTAGGGCAAAGTAGTTCTCCCAAAAATTAAAATTGCTATAATTTATTCACTCTCACATCATTTGACTGCTTTTCTTTGGTGAAATGACAAAGTGGTGAACAATTACCAAACAATGCTTACTTAAACTTTGTAGCTATTAAAAATGACCGTACTGGAACATTAAGCCTCACTAAACTAAATGCAGTGACATTTTCTGATGACTCACTCCTTAAATTTTGTCTCTTTGTCACAGCTCTTCTTGCCTTAAGAGGCTCAGCTCATCTTCTGAGGTCAAAGGCTGTGACCTTAATGAGGGACATTGATTATGTGCGCCCACGAGTGGAGGTATTAAGAGATGCTGTGGATGATCGAGTCTGTCGCTAAATTACGGCAGAGTCTCTGCGCGTGGTGATTAGATGGTGGTCAAGGTTGATCCTCCTACACATTGTCAGCGTACAATGAATATTCATACGCAGGGCCCACACACCGTTTTCCATTACGCTCTAATTACCTGCACACAAATCCTTCTTTGTCTCAGCCATACATAAACACACTTTTCTTGCCGTTACATATTAAGTATCTCCTTGAAGATCGGCAACAAGTTCAGAGAGTAAAAAAGAGGGACGCTCTCGCTGCATGTGATGCGCCATAATGAAATGATCTTTTAGCCCCATTTGCATGATGTTTCATGAAAACCTCCATGAAATTTGTGAAGACAGCAGTGTAGGCTGAGGACAAGAAAGATCACCTTGTTTGAGATTCCCGGGTGTCTCTGTATGTGTGTGGAAAGATGTTGAGACTCGTTTAAGTTGGATCGTGAGGAACGTGTAATGGTTTAGATTAGCCCCGCCTTCCCCTACTCTTCTCAGGTCTGGAGATTAATGAAACGTCTTATGAGACACGCAATTTGTCTCTGTCTGTTATCTCCCTCCCGACTGCCCAGAAGCTACTTTTTAAAATATCTGCAGAGAATGAAGGAGGGAGTAAAAGAGAGAGAAATATCTAAAGATGATGAGGTTTTCATCTTTAAGCATTACTCTTCTCACTCAGGATTGACACGGGCACCCAGACGGTTAATGCCGTTCTGGAGTTCTCCGTGACCTCCTGCGAAAACCCCCTAAAGACTCTCAGATGGTTTTTTTTAACATACGAGCTGGTTATCCTTTGAATCCACTGAAATCCTTTCTAGGTCCTTTTTAAATATTAAAGCCCAGTTTAAATTAATGAATTATGGGAACCTAGAGTGTGAATGAATGTGTGACACAGAAGAAAAGTCGTTAGCCTGATGGAAAAGGAAAAAAAAAAGAATGTGTGTGTGTGAGGACGACTTTTTTTCTTCTTCCTCTTAGAAGTTTGGCTTATATATATTAGTGCTGTCAAACGATTAATCGCAATTAATCACATCCAAAATAAAAGTTTTTGTTTACATAATATATATATATATATATATATATATATATATATATATATATATATATATATATATACATATATATATATATATGTGTGTGTGTACTGTTTATTTATTATGTATATATAAATACACACGCATACAGAATACTTTTTGAAAATATTTACATGTATATACATTTATATATTTATATTATTATATTTTATATTATATATAAATATTTAATATATAAACATAACATATTTTTCTTAAATATATACATGCATGTGTTTGTATTTATATATACATAATAAATATACACAGTATAAACACATTATTTATTCTGGATGCGATTAATCATTTGACGGCACTATATATATTACATATTTTTAATTGTAAATAAAATTGAAAAAAATATGTAAATTATAAATATATCATATATATTGCAAATAATAATAATAAATAATTATTATTATTATAATTATTTATTATTATTATTATTATTATCGTGAATTCTTAGATGTTGAGCAGCTGCTCAGTCCACTGCACTACAACTCTGATAATGTTTATATTTATCACATATTTTTGCTTTATATTTATATTGTAATATGATTCTAACATATTTCAATATAATTTTCACAAATTATAAATACATTATAATATTGCATTCATTAATTTATTTAATAAGCAAGTGACCTTATAGTAGGTCATTGGTGGAATTTTTACATGTAAAATTATTTTCCACAAAAAAAGTATGAAATTGTACAGTTATTGAATGACACCCACATTATTTCAGCCTATACCTATAGGTCCTGCTCTCTAGTTATCAGTATCAGCCATTGAGAACTAATATTGCTTGACCTCTACTCATGGACATTACAAATTCTCTGTCTTCATTACCATCCCTGCCATTTTCTGCATTAAATTTTTAAACCGTGTGAGTGAATCTGTTGTGTATGCTCTGATGATCCTTTGTGTGGTGGAAGGACTGCAGTCAAAGAGTTCAAGTGGAAAGGAAGCTGTTATATATAAAAATAAGATGGCCTTTTAGTTGTGGTACCGGTGAAGGATGTCCGTTATCACACCATATCTTTAATTTGATGGTATCTGGTGGGTTTAAGGTTTAGACAGCACCTGTCTGCTTGTATCAATTACGCTAGCCTGCTGTTTGAAAAATGCCTTGCCAGCGTCCGCAATTAATTTTGGTTTCCTCCTCAACATTGTCACGGCAACAGGAGGATTTCTCATTAGTTTTGAAGAAGGTTTCTGTATGTGATAACTTTAAGTGTTTCTCTCCCGACGGGTTTCCTCTCTTGCCTTTACAGTCTCAAATTGTTTCTAAAATGAACATTGTTATGCAACCAAACCATATGGCACCCATAGTGACTGCTCCTTCTGGTGGCTGCTTATAAAACATCATTTTAAACTACTGGCAGCTACTGTGTCTTCTTTTCATATGTTAAGTATAAATACATAGAAGAGTCGTTAACAACGTTTTCAATGTTTTAAAACCTCTATACGTGCCTCTATACGTAGAGACGCAAAAATCTGTTTATTTTTATTGACTTTAATTGTATTGAACTAAGGATTTGAGGCATGGATTGAATTTAAATGGACTGGCCTTGATTTGACAGACCTTTTTTACTTTAGTATTGTTTTTAGTTTTTTGCTTCAGTTTTGAGTTTTGAGTTTTGTTTTGTTTTTTTCTTTTTTGTTTTAGTTTCTATTTTATTTTGTGTTGTATTTAGTTTTTTTGAGTTTTGTGTTTTTTGTTTTTTTGTTTTTACTCTGGATTAGAGACTTTTGAAATCACTAGTGTCCAAGAAGATTTTTTTATTTTATTTTTTTTTCAATATGTTGCATAACAAACCGTGATTACCATAGTTAAAGTTCTCATTTATTTACTGTGGGGAGAGAAATCTGTGCTGTTTACAGAAAGAAGTTTGCCGAAAAGTTAAGGTTTTTTTTTTGTTTTTTTTTTTTAGCTAAACGATCCAGCCCTTAGCAAGTTAGTGAAAAATGAATAAATTATTTATTTCAGAAGTACATGATTTTAAAGATAAAATGATCTTTTGAATTAAGTAAAACCTCTTATACTTCCTTTTAGACTTGCCATGAAAGACTCAACTTGGATTTGTGACAAGATTTTACTTGGACAAGTCTGTGAGGAACGATTGCTTTAGTACTTTTTTTAATTTATTTGTATATTTTCTATTTATATATTTTTTAGACTAAATGTTGGTCGTTTTTACAAACTAAAAGACTGTGTCTCTTTCTGCAAAACACTTGGACTTCCTGTCATGCAGTAGCTCCAGGCCTCTGCAGTGCTGCTGTACTGCTGCTTTTTTCGACTGGCAGCTAAGAGTTTGTCCGTTTTATATCTCCGGTGCGCTTTCACGGACAATTAGCCATCCAGATAAAGAACAGGACACACACTGACACATTTAACTGTGGCTGTGTTGATATCGACACTAAGTTGTGAAAAGTGTATTTTGAAGTGTGTGTGTTTGAAAGTGATTTTTATAGTCATTGTCAGTGCATAGGCATATAGGACCCCTGTCCTCTGTATTTCGGTTTCTCTCGCTTTGCCTCATAAGGCAGAGACGTCCTGAGGGCTCAAAATACCATTCTACCTCACTGTACTCGCTTACAAACTTCTTTACAAACAAGTACAAACTTGCCCCAAAGATACTTCAGGTGTACAATACAACATTAAACTTTTTTACCCACAGGATATTGTCATTCTAGGAAATGCAACAACAAAATCAAACGCTCTGGAATAACCATATGGCAATATAAGCAGTAGCTTAACATCTAATGTGCATGTTTTGTCTTTTGTTTAGTGGATGAGTCTGAACTGAGAAGAAAGATCGCTGAAGATCTGCAGAAAGACCTGGAGGAAGAGAGGAGAAAGGCACAGGAGGAGCTCAACCAATGGTGATTATCCATGCATACATTTATACTGTTCTTACATCTATTATACCAAGTCACCAAACAGCTCAGTTCAGTTCTTCCTGTCTGTAATTGGTGTCCTTAGAAATCACACATGTCTCTGTTTGGAGAATTAGCCCACACACAATGATTAAAGGTATAGTTCACCCAAAAATGAAAATTCTACCAGTAATTACTCACGCTCATGTCGTTCCAAACCTGTAAGACCTTTGTTCGTCTTCGGAACTTAAATTAAGGTGTTTTTGATGAAATCCGAGAGCTTTCTGACCCTGCAAAGACAGCTGCAGAGCTACCACATTCAAGGCCCAGAAAGGACATTGATAAAATAGTCCATGTGTCCACTATTTTATCGATGTCCTTTCTGGAACTTGAACGTGGTAGTTGCGTTGCTGTCCATGTAGGGTCAGAAAGCTCTCGGATTTCATCAAAAACACCTTAATTTGTGTTCTGAAGATGAACAAAGGTCTTACAGGTTTGGAACGACATGAGCGTGAGTAATTACTGGTAGAATTTTCATTTTTGGGTGAACTATCCCTTTAATCATTGTGTCATTGTTTTGTATTATATAATTCTTGTAGAGTAAAATGGCTGCCATTTAGATCTTTTGTCAAACATGAAGTTTGATTTCTTGGATTTGTAGGTATAGATTTTGGTTCGTTTATTTTTTTTTAATGAAGCTTAAATGAAAGATTAAAAACTAGAATAAATGTATTATAAATTATAATTATAGATATTATATTGTTATTTATTTTAACATTTTGTGGACAGGTGCTTCTGAAAATAAAAAACCCATAAAATCGATAACTTAAAACATTTTAAAACTTATAGTATGTAAATTAACATCGCCTAAATATTAGCATATACATATGCATAATGTTAAAGATTAAAACAATTCAAAAATCTATTTTTTTTATTCAAGTAAAATCTTGTACTGTTCCTTTTAGACTGTGCCATGAAGGTCTCGACTAGTAACAAAAGATTTTTTAATACTTTATTTATTAATTTATTTAACCACAAGTGTTTCTGAAAAGTTCAAATTCAATATCTGAATATCTACATTATATCACAGCATGTTACCTCCTATGACTTTACATGAGGCCTTTTTATGAGGAAACTTTTGCCAGGGCTTGGGTCAAGTTTATGAGTTGAGGTATGAACTCTTGTTTAATTCGGTAAAAGACGCTGAGAAGCTGTGGATCTTAATGAGAATTTTCTCTCATCAGCAGTCAAACTGGGACACAGACCTGTCAGTGCCTTGTCTGGATCCACTTGCCTCCTTTCCTGGGCACATCACGCTCACTTTTTCCCTGTTTCTTCCTTTTTTTGTGAAAGCAATTAATCATGCATGAAAGTGAGGGAGCGGGAATCAGGGTGGAGTTAATTTCTTCATATGTAATGATCTATTAGCTTCCACCGGTGAGGGCTTAGTCTTTCCATTTTTGTCCTGTTCTCTGTCTGCAAGTAAGTGGCTGTACCGTGACGTTCATTTGGCGTTTAATATCTCTACATCATGTACGGTCATCATTTTCCAAATCTTTTAGTTGAACCACCACACTTTACTCATATAAAGTGCAAGTTCCTTAAGTACTCACTCCATTTTATTCATCTGAAGCTTGTGATGGATGTGCCAGTGTTGAGTCTCGCGTCCTTGTCATCCCGAGTACCTCTTATACTGTTATTCTCAACAAGGCCAACAGTCTGACCTGCAGAAATTGCTATTGACAGGAAGTTTATTTTCTGTCGGCCATAAAAGTAAATTTAAGGGCAGGGTGTGTTGTTTTACAGCATTGTTGTTGAGGCAACTGAGGCAAAGTGCTCCATCCCATCGCCCCGGCAGCGCCATTAAGGGAAAGTAGGGGCTTTATTGACCATGATGTCATGCTTGGAAAGACAGAATCAATATTATCCTTAATGTTGTCTTCCATTTAGCTTTCTCCAACTCCCATTTCTTCTTTCATTCCTTTTTCTGTCTTCTCTAGAATGTGTTGTGTTTTAAAAGTGCCCTTATGAGATCGCAGGATTGAATGGAATGAAATTAGCCTCTGGCTTTGGGTTTGAAGACCTTATAGTGGCAATCTCCAACCTCACATTCAGGTGGACCATTGTTTGTATGCTTTCTTCGTTGTTTCATCTTTCTCTTTCCCCATTCAATCAGGTGAACAGTTAGTTAACTAATCTGCAGTCCTCTTATGTTTGTTTTGATTTTTTTTGTTTTGTTTTGTTTCTCTTTGCTTTTTTGTTTTGTTTTGCTTTTGTTTTGTTTTACATTGTTTTGTATTTTGTTTTATGCATTGTTTTGCTTTGTTGTATTTTTTTGTTTTGTTTAGTTTTGTTTTAATTTATTAGATTTTTTGTTTTGTTTATTATTTTATTTAATTGTTTGTTTTACTTTATGTATTAGGGGTGGGCGATATGTCCAAAATCTTATATCATGATATGACTAATTTTATATCACGGTAACAATATATATCACAATATAATTATTTTTTTCTTTTAAAAAGATTTCTATGATATTAAAATCTTTGATACCATAGAATTTTCATAATCCTTGTTACCAATGTTAATATCAAACTAATACAAGCCTAAAAAGAGACAAAAAACCCTCAAGTTCACTGAAGATAAATAAACAGTGATGAAATAAGGATAAGAAACTAATTGCAAGCAATAGGACAAAAAACTACAATAAATAAGAAACGCTACATTGTCTAAATTAATTAGTCTTCACTGTGTTAATTATATCTGTCTGTCTGTCTGTCTGTGTCTGTCTGTCTGTCTGTCTGTCTGTCTGTCTGTCTATCTATCTATCTATCTATCTATCTATCTATCTAGATAGATAGATAGATAGAAATGATTAACACGTGTATTAAGGAAAGATTCTATATATATATATATATATATATATATATATATATATATATATATATATAATATATATATATATATATATATATATATAATATATATAATTTCTTCGTCTTAAAGTTACAAAAGTGATTTAGTCAAGAGCAGTGAGAGATTTTCTCTCACTGTTGTTTGATTAATATGAATGGCAGACAGGACGAATATTGGACAGCTTCCCCTTTAAGACCGAAGTCTGGATCCAATATACTGTTACATTTGCGTTTTCTTTTTCAGCTGTTTACTCTATCTTAAGTCCTAAATCACTGTGTTTATGAGGATACTTGCAAAGATGGGGATTCATACAAGTGTGTTTATGTAATCGTTCAAAGCCAGTAAAGCGGCAAAAATGCGCACTCCTCTCACACAGAAACAGAGACGGCACACGCATAGCTCTGTTGTTTGTGTTTCAGTGGCTTAAAATCCGTTGTTTTAAAACTGCAGTGCTTAAAAACGTGTGTCCATGCTACAGAAGTAGTCCCTCGTTTAGGAACGAGCTCCTCGTTTTGTCCTGGCTGGTCGTTCTCCACCTGGTTCTGTCTCCCCTTCATGCCCCGTGGTGGTGGCGTGTAAAGATCGCAGTCATCCAAATTATGAAAAAGAATTACCGTAAACAATGTATTTTGCGACACCATGAAATAAACAATAGAGCATAATATGAAACGATAGTCTTATTATTTCATCCATCCGATATATATCGTCATATCGCACAGCCCTGTTATGTATTATTCTTTATTTGCATTTTAATTTAATTTAATTTTCTGTGAACTTCCATGTTCTCAGTACCATTTTTTTTATTTATACAGGTGTGCTGTATTTCCACAATTACCCTGAGAGCTAAATCAGCATGTGATGCTCAAATGCCATTTAGAGGAACAGAATTCTTGAGCTGAATCTGGTGGTAGATTTGTCAGACCCTGCCAACTTAATTTAGCAGTGACCTTTAATCTAGCTGGCTTCAGGGCGGTGGGTGGTTCATTGAAGACACATATAAAGTGTGATTATATGTAAAGTACACATTCCTCTTCACTTCTTTCACGTCTTTCTGCTTTAATTCTTTATAGCTCCTTCACTAGTGTGTATGAAAGTGTGTGTCTGTTTGACTTTGGATAGGGTAGGGTCAGTAAAGCTCCCCATTAATCTTGCACTACCACAGTGCTTGCCTTACAAGATGGTGCTATTTCTAATGAACCTTGTACACATGCTTACACACCTCAGTATCCATCTGCCTAAACTTAGTTCTGAAAATTTAAATGATGGAAGAGCGCATTCATCAGACAGTATCTGTTGTGTATGAGTGTGCTTCATGATGCAAAATGTATTTTGTTGTGTGGGACCATTTGTTTTTGTTTGAGAGTGTGAATATATGCTAAACATAAGAGGTTAAGGATCAGAAAACGACATATTTTCAGAATTGTTTAGTGGGCGGGTTGCCTGAACGACTGCTGCTGTAGATGGAGCGCAGTGGAGTGAAAAAGAACGCAGGGGTCTCGAGTTGTGTTTTTTAAAAGTTAAACTATTTCTTAAGTTTTAATGTCTTTAAAAAATGCAGGACTCAGGGTGCAGGATGCTTAGAAAAACAGTGCGTGTCGTGACTCAACAGCCAAATGTGTCTGATTGTCTGTGTGTGTGTGTGTGTGTGTGTAGCTGTAGCAGCAGTGCTTTATAGGGGGTGAATGTAGATTAAACTTCTCAGAGAGGTTCTTTTTTCTGTATCCACCTTTCTAAACTGAAAATGAACAAATCTATATAAAATCTAGATGAGTTCACTATGAATTATTCGCTCAAAATTGCTTGTTTATGTGTGGTGGATAAACTGCAGAATTTGGTCTGTGTGTGGTTTTCCTGCAGAGGCCTGTGTGTATGAGATCCTTTGCGGGCATTTCTAATGAGAGATTTGCGGCAGGCATTGGAGCAGAACCGTTCTGCAGATCAAAAGCACAGACTGGGCTTGGCTGACCTGCACAATGCTGCATCAGCAGAAAGACCTCAGCTCTCATCCACACAGAGACTCGCTGAGGATTACACGCAGTCCTCAGGGACACAGACAGAGAGAAGGGGGCATCTTAGGGCATGAACCCATTCTTACCACCCCTGTCCTCACCTCAAACAACAGCCTTTGCTCATTACTTCTTGCTTGCTTTATGGATGCATATGTACTTATTTTTTATTTAGTCACTTACCCATTTTATTGATTGATTTATGTAAATTTATTTATTTAGCCATTTATTTTAGACACATATATATATATATATATATATATATATATATACAGTGGGTACGGAAAGTATTCAGACCCCCTTCACTTTTTTCAATTTTGTTATGTTGCAGCCTGATACTACAATTGTTTAAATTCATTTTTTTTCTCATTAATCTACACTCTGTACCTCATAATGATGAAGTGAAAACAGAATTTTAGAAATGTCTGTAAATTTATTAAAAAGAAAAAACTGAAATATCACATTTACCTAAGTATTCAGACCCTTTGCAACAACACTTGAAATTTCGCTCAGGTGCCTCCCATGTCTCTTGATCATTGCAGAGATGTTTCTACACCTTGATTGGAGTCCGCCTGTGGTAAATTAAATTGATTGGACATGATTTGGAAAGGCACACACCTCTCTGTAAAAGGCCTCACAGCTGATAATGCATATCAGAGCGAAAACCAAGCCACGAGGTCAAAGGAACTGCCTGCAGAGCTCAGACACAGGATTGTATTGAGGCACAGATCTGAGGAAGGCTACAAAAAAAATTCTGCTGCACTGAAGGTTCCCAAGAACACAGTGGCTTCCATAATTCTCAAATGGAAGAAGTTTGGCACAACCAGGACTCTTCCAAGAGCTGGTCCCCAGCCAAACTGAGCAATTGATGGAGAAGGGGCTTGTCTAGATTGGTGACCAAGAACCTGGTGGTCACTCTAATTGAGCTCCATGATCATATATGCAGATGGGAGAAACCTACAGAAGGACAAACATCACTGCAACACTCCACCGATCTGGGCTTTATGGCAGTGTGGCCAAACTCAATCCTCTCTTCAGTGAAGACACATGAAAACACACTTGGAATTTGCAATAAAGCACCTAAAGGACCCTCAGACTCTGAGAAACAAGATTACCTGGTCTGATGAACCTCAATTCTAAGCATCATGTTTGAAGGAAACCGGCTCTTCTCATCACCTGCAGAGTACCGTCCCAAAAGTAAAGTGTGGTGGTAGCAGCCTCATGCTGTTGGGCTGTTTTTCAGCGGCAGGGACTGAGGAACTCATCAGAGTAGAAGAAAAGCTCAATGCACCAAAATATTGAGATAGCCTTAATGAAAACCCAGTCCAGGGCATTCAAAACCTCAGACTGGGCCGAAGGTTCACCTTCTTACATGACAATGACCCTAAGCACACAGCCAAGGCAACACAGGAGTGGCTTAGGGACAACTCTGTGAATGTCCTAGAGTGACCCAGCCAGAGCCCTGACTTGAACCCTATCGAACATCTCTGGAGAGACCTGAAAAAGGCTGTCAACAGACGGTTCCCATCCAACCTGACCGAGCTTGAGAGGATTTGCAAAGAAGAATGGCAGAAATTCCCCCAATCCAGTTGTGCAAAGCTTGTTGCGTCATACCCAAAAAGACTCGAGGCTGTAATTGCTGCCAAAGGTGCTTCAACTAAGTACTGAGTAAAGGGTCTGAATACTTATGTAAATGTGATATTTCAGTTTTTTCTTTTTAATAAATTTACAAACATTTCTAAAATTCTGTTTTCACTTTGTCATTATAAAGGACAGAGTGTAGAGCAATGAGAAAAAAAAAAAGAATTTAAACAATTGTAGTATCAGACTGCAACATAACAAAATTGAAAAAAGTGAAGGGGGTCTGAATACTTTCCGTACCCACTGTATATATATATATATATATATATATATTTGTTTATTTAGACATTTATTTACTCAGCTATTTATATATTTAGCCAATTATTTGTTTTAATGATTTATTTATTTAACCATATACGTATTTAATTATTTAGCCATTTATTTTAGACATATATATATTGATTTATTTAGACATTTATCCATAGAATTTTTTTTAGGTATTTATATATTTAGCTATTATTTAATTTATTTAGAAGTTTATTTATTTTTTAATTTCTTTAACTATTTACTTATTTAGCTACGGTATTTATTTAGCTATTAAGCTAAGTTAGTTAACCAGGGAGTGGAACATTTTTATTTATTTGTTTAGTTGTTTGTATGTTTAGTTATTTGTTTATTTACTTATCTATTTATTTATTTATTCCACTAAAATCAGTCTGTTGTATTTATGTAGTTTATATATAAAGCAGTTAAAGGCATAATTAAGTTACTCTTTTATCTCATGTCTTCAGTCCTGAATTTTTTAAGAATGTTCTGGCTTTGATTTCTATTTATAATGAAAGTGAAGGGAGGCAGAAATTATCGAACTTCATAAAGGACACAAAAGCACCATAAAAGTATCACAGAAGTAGTCTATCGTAACTCCAGTAAAATGTTAACTGTTGAGAGATGAACTTTAGAACCCGATCAGTTCAAATTGTGAACTGATGCAAATGTCAAGATTATAAGTGAACATTTTATTATTAGTGACTGTTCCTCATGTAAAGCTATTGTAATGACTTGACTACCTGAAATATAGCACATATAGACCACTTTTATGGTGCTTTTTAGTTATTTTGGAGCCTGATAGCCCTCATTCCCTCACATTATATTGAAAAGACTGGCCAAGATATCCTTCAAAAATTGCCTTTCGTGTTTCACAGAAGAAAGAAAGTCCTAGCATGAATTTGAGTGCCTGATGATAGAATTTTCATTTTTTGGCGGAACTATCCCTTTAATATATGCATATTAATATATGCATTAGTGCATGCATGAGGATACAGGCCCACATGTTAAATTCACTCATTGTCACAATCCAGCCTGCAGCTCTTGCACACTATCATTTCACAGCTGAAATACAGGCGTATGTTCCCTCTCCCCAGAGGCATGCTGGGTGCTTGTGTTTGTTTTCATTTCATCCATGTCACTGTGTGACTTAATCACCCTTTGCTTTATTTATTCCTCGGTTTTCTCCTCCAACTTCAGAATGAGAAGAAGCTTTTCATATCAGTTGAAAATGATCTAACAAAAATTGTAATTTTACAAAAAGTTCGTGCACTGAATCCATCAGAATCCACAGCCGACGCTCCACTACTGGCCAAGATAAATTATGTAATTAAAGCTACAGGCGCACAGCTTTGTGTTTATTCATTATTTGACAATTACAGCATCCTCTCTTAGCCCCCCCCCAAGTGAGAACCATAAAGGAACAGCCACACGACCAGCAGCCAGGGAGGGGGTGCAGGAGGCTCATGAAATATTCAAACCCTGCATTCTTGCACATTATTTTGCCTCATTAATAATACATGGCTCCCTTAAATGCTATAGCAGAGGGAAACATTCTATAACTTTTGTACAGGCGTGTCAGAATTCGTTTTGTCTGGAATAAGTGGTGAATTAAATTGCAGGAGAGAGCCAACAGATGGTGGGATAGTGGAGGGGAAGTGAGATCAGCTCCTGCAGGTGTACAGAGGTGTGCAGCTTTAAAAAATGGTCAGTTATACTGGTCCCTTACGTACGAAGGCCAGTCTCTGTACAGCTGTTGATATTCAGACCTGTTCTAAGATGAGACTCGAGACGGCATAGATACCGTGTAACATTAAATAGCCATAGGACTCTCCAGGATAACCGAATAGTTCAGGTACTGTCCTGCTGACATTATCAAAGCATAGTTTATTTATTGTGATGGAGTGAAAGTGAGATAGGTTCCTGAAATATTGCTTGAATTATTTAGAAACTTTTGCTTTGCCGTTATTTGATTTTAAGGTCATGGTCTCTTCTGAACGGTCAATTTCATTGGAAGCTGCTCAGTATTTGAAAGTTTGAAAATGTTTGGTAAAAGGGTGGTACAATTCATTTATTTCAGCTCTGATGAACAAATCTTTGTCAGTGTTATTCTTTTTCCTGTCATGAAATAATGATCAGGTTATTGCTAAAGAAATAGTATGGTCTTATGTGCTTTAGAGGTCCTCACCTACCTGCATTTAAGGAATAGTTCACCTGAAAAATGAAAATTTGCTGAAAATGTACTCGTTCTCAGGCCATCCAAGATGTAGATGAGTTTATTTTCTTCATCAGAACAGATTTGGAGAAATTTTGGCTTATATCACTGCTTACCAATGGGTCTTCTGCAGTGAATGGGTGCCGTCAGAATGAGTGTCCAAACAGCAGATACAAACATTGCAATAATCCAAAACACGACTGCTGTCCATCATTTAATGTCTTGAAGCAAAAATCTGCACACTTGCAAGAAACAACTCCTTCATTAAGATATTTTAACTTAAAACTGTTGCTAAAATATAAGTCTGTAATCCACAATGACTCAATGACTGCACAAAATTTTCATCAAAATCCACCAGCATATTTGTTTTGAACTGTTTTGGACTGTTTCCACATGTAAACTGCTTGATCTATGCATATTTCTCTCCTAATTGAAATGAGATGACTTTTTCCATTGGAGAAAGCAATGTTATGAATAGAGGAAGCAGTGGTTTGAAGACAAAAATGTCTTAATAATGGATTTGTTTATTACAAACATGCAGCTTTTTGCTTCACAATGCATTCATTGGACTGGCATCGTGTGGATTACTTCTGGATTATTGTGATGTTTTTTTTATCAGCTGTTTGGATTCTAATTCTGACGGCACCCATTCACTGCAGAGGATCCATTGGTGAGCAAGTGATGTAATGCCACATTTCTCCAAATCTGTACTGATGAAGAAACAAACTCATTTACATCTTGGATGGCCTGAGAGGGAGTACATTTTCAGCAAATTTTTATTTTTGAATGAACTATCCCTTTAATCAATTAGGAAGGAAATTGCAGTATTATTTTGAAATTGTGGTGTTGTGTGGTGCACATAGGTATTGTAATTGCAGCATATTCATTGTTTTTTTTTTTTTAATTTTTTGAGATGAACATAACTGGATTTGAGTGGCCTGTGTTTTTTGCCCTGCAAGCGACACTATTGTGCTCACTTGACGCTTTTGACCTATTTTTAGTCCTGGAAGATGGCGTAAACACACACAATACCAGAGAGGGAAGTAATGATGGATGTGTTGTGCTGATATGTGTCCAGTTCACTAGACTGAAACTGGACATAGCTGGAGTCGCTCACACTTTTCTCAGGAGAACAAAATGCTCAATGATGTGTTTACAAACACAGGAACACAACAGGACGACACCAAATTTTTCTTTCTGTCTTTACTCATTCTTGTTTGGTTGCAAGTAAAATTATACATGCAAAACTAACACATATTAATCATAAATCAGAGTTTGATGTTGCTCTCTGTCATATTCAATGAAGACAGTGCTCTTTGGGGTATCAAGACCATTTTTTACAGCGTGGCAGAAAAGATAAAGGGAAAATCTGAATTTAGAAAGAAATAGAGAAAATCAGAAAGAAGAGAACATAATCTCATTCTATTTTCTCATTTATTATTATTATTATTTTGGCTGCATTCATCAAACTTTTAAATAATTTAGGTAAAAGAGCTGAATGTTAAAAAGATATTTATTCCACTCTCTAACATAATTGCAAATATAACTACAATCTTGTTACTTGCAACCCTTTTTTATATAATTTTATTATTTTATTTTATTTTATATTTAATTTAATTTAATTTTATTGTATTTTTTTATTTTATTTAATTTTATTTATTTTTTATTGTGAGAAATGAAAATAGCCTTGATGTTGGCATGGCGTTAAGAAGTAAATGAATAAATGAATAAATACATTTATTGTGAGAAAACGGGAAAATTTGATTTTTTTTAAAAACTGTTAAGACATTTAAAAAAAAAATCACACAACTCATACAACATGCACCTTATATGTATATATGTGTATATATATGTGTATGTGGGTGTGTGTGTGTGTACCTGGTATTTATCACGTTATGGGTACCACAAGGATAATAATACCAGTAAATTTTGACCTTGTCGGGACATTATTTTAGGTCCCCATGAGGAAAAAAAAACTTAAAAATCATACAGAATGAAGTTTTTTGAAAATCTAAAAATGCAGAAAGTTTCCTGTGAGGGGTAGGTTTAGGTGCAGGGTAGGTGTGGGGCGATAGAAAATACAGTTTGTACAGTATAAAAACCATTACGCCTATGGAATGTCCCCATAAAACATGGAAACAACGTGTGTGTGTAATAAAATGCATCTTTTTATTGTTGGTGTTGAGTTCCCATTGCGTTCCCTCAGTATTTTTGTTTGTTTGTATGGAACTTTTTATGGAACTTTCAGCACGTCTTTGGAAATCTCACACACTCGTTTGTGTTTGTTTCGGCAGCGTTATAATTATACCCTCCCTTATTGCCCTTTTTGGCTTCTTTGGTTTCTTTTTTTTTATATGGCTGCTGTTTGATTGAAAACACAGCATACAGATTACAGTTTGTGTCTTGCCTGAGTTTACTTTACAAATCAAACCTCCTGCTTGATGGTGCAGCTGAGGTTGCTAGGCAACTGTGAGAACCGGGTGACATCTCATAAAGTCTCTCAACATTCCAGCTCAAAATTCCAAATAGCTCCACAGGATTATCTCAAAAACATCAAAGAATTATTACCACTACACACCTATTAGACCACTTCAAATAAGGCAACATATTCAAAATCTCATTTGATAAATGAGTGCTTTTCCCCTCTTTGAGGCTGGTACTTTTCGGTCTTTTTTTTTATTTTTATAACCGTATTCTTCCCAAACTGTGATTCAAAGCATTTGATATGTGTGGCCTAGCACAGAAAAAAAATTACAAACGTTCTTAATCTTATTTTTGAGATTTTTAAAAACTTAGTTATTAAGTATCACTTAAAGTTTCAACTAGAAAAATTAATCATACCAATGTGCTATTGAACTCACTCATTTATTTAAAAAGTTAAATATTAATATGGATATTAACTAATTAAAGTGGAACAATGACATGTAGCCTTCAAATTTTTCTTAATTACATTATTGGCATAGTCTTCAGTGCATGATTATTAGACATAATGCGTTAATAGTGATTCAGTGCTGTCTGAGTTTGACTGAGATGCAGGCCTGTAATTAAAATTAGCTGTATGGTTTTTCTTTTTTTCAGGGCTAATGTTCATTTTTGATTGTAGAAGGCTTATTAAAGCTCTTAAAATGATCCAGCCAAGAACATTGAGTGCTTTTTCTTTTTTGTTGTCAAAATTGTTGTATAATTTATTGTTAGCAACAAAATAGACAGCGGCAGGCTGCATTTACACACCAGCTTAATGATCTGATATTTTTACTTATTTTTTGTTTGGTGGTTTTGTCCTGCTAGTTAGGATATAATTATCTGTGTTTGAATTAATACACAATTTTGGACATTTTGACTATTCAACCTTCATTCGAAAGCAGCCATCTGTTTGGTTTATGGAAGATTAGTTTCACAACTTAATTTAACTTAAAAATGAAATAATGAAATAAAATAAAAATTTGAAGTACTGATAATTTTGATATTCCTAATATGTTTCATATGTTATAAAACAAATGGTTTCATTTTAAATAGAAGGCGTTTGAATAGCGGTTATGTTGACCAAAGATCTGAAGTTTTCTGTATTCTGTGCTGCTTTACATTTAGGCTGGAAAAGGAAAAGTCCCAGGCTCATGTTCAGGCCCAGGCAGAAGCTCAAGCTCAGGTAAAGGACGAGGTGAGCAGGATCCTTGCATTAGACAAAGAGCAGAGCATCCAGAAAGCCATACTGAGAGAAAGAATCACCGCCGAGGATGAAAGACTGCAAGCTCAGATATATGTGAGTAAATTCCCAAACACAGAACTGCATGAGTCTGTCTGTGTTGTAAACAGCTAAGCAATTAGGCTTTGTTCACACTGCACATCGATCCAGTTTCCAAATCTTTAGGATTGTACCACAAGTCATGAAATCTGATCTCTTTGTTCAGTGATGTCAATATCTAGTCCATCTACATTGGTTGATTTATTGATGACTTAAGTGCCAAGAGACATAAGAGAGCAACTGCCATTGTGGAAAGAGAAAAAAAAATACTTGGAATGACTGCATTTGTCTGCAATAGTTTTTTTGCTGTTCAGTTTACAAAAGACTTAACAGATTTGAGTCGGCTATGCCAAAAAATCACATTTTTGTTGGTTTAGATTAATTTTCCTTTCAGGATAGACCTCCGCTCTTTAAATAATGTTGCCTCACAGGAAGTCATTTAATGTAAATTTAGCTTGGCACTGATTCTCATCCTGGCACTGAGAGCGAAGTGTTTTTTGAGCATGTTTGCTTTATTTAACACTTCATTGAAAGTGTAGTATGATATATTTTAGCCCTTCATTCTCAAAGACATTATTTTAAGGCCTCCCAAGATATTTCTGGTACTTCTGTTATATTGACAAAGTTACTCATTTGCAAACTTTTTTATTTACAGAAACTAGCAGTGGCAGTGTATTCAAATAATGAAATAAAAAATTATTAATACTAAATCCCATAATTCCAGAAGTTCCAATAACTGAGAATTTTTCAGTGTTTACACTTTTTGTTACCATTAAATTTAAAGGACTTTTCAAGTTGCTGTTGCTTGCTTGTTTATTAATTAATTTATTTATTTATTTGCTCACTCACAAATAGCAATTTTTAAGGAATTTATATACTAAAATGTTTGGAGCTTGACATAACTACAAAAATGTATATAAATTATAAAAATTCCTATAAAGATTTATTAATTTCCATGACTTTTCCACACTTTTCCAATTTAAAATTCTCTTATACGTCCATGCTTTCCATGTTTATGAGAATCCCGCTTCATAAATAAGAATGACAGTTGTCATAAATTAAAATAAGAAATAGTGTTAGTTTACATTTAAATTTTTAGCTGTTGTAACTTATTTTAAAGCTTTATGAACCCATAACCCGTAAAATAGTTTGTCCAAAAATGAAAAGTGTCATAATATACTTACAGAAGAGGGCAGTGTGAACATTCATCAAAACATCTCCTTTTGTGTTCATTTGACATGAGGGAGAGTAAATGATGATAGACTTTTAATTTGAAGTGAACTGTCCTTTTAAAGCACACTATCACGAGTTTGAATGCCATCTTTTCCGCCTAAACTGGGCAGCTGTAATGAGAGGTTGTGACTTGGTCGTGACCTTATTCCACTTATCTATCTTATTCACACCAAGCAAGATATTAACAAACTCACACACACAAAAATGATTACGTAAGGTCAACAAAGGACAACAGAGAAATGTGCATGAACGCCTTTACTGATAAACTTTACATCTCCTGTGCCAATCCAAAAGGAATACCTGTGTACATACATACCAGAGTAAGGTCATTTTATTTGCAGGTGGCTAAATTGCCCTTGTAAACACATTTTAAAACGAGGGGCCCCTCCATTGGTTTTGACAGGGCACAGATTATTTGAGCATGAAGTAAAAAAAAAAGAGGTTCCCCGGAGAACTGGAGCTGTTTACAAATATATGGTATTGATTACATAGCTCATTTCACACAGTCATCTCTGTAATAGAAAAATGAATCATTTTTGGGATGAGGGTGAGATGTGCTGTAATTCACGGCTGGAAGGAAAGTGTGTGTGTGAGTGAGAGAGAGAGAGAATTGGGAAAGCGTCATTGGGAACGATGGGTAAATCTAAAAATGTAAGGAGGAGGGGGCGGCTTGGGGTGCTTTGTGTTTTCTCATGATTTCTTCATGGCATTTCATTTCAGCATTTGCTCTTTGAAAGATTTTAGACCACGTCGAAATTTTAAACAGACCAACTGTAGCTGAAACAAACACAAATATGGATCCCAGCAGCCCAAAGAAACAATCCATTCTAATTCAATCCCTACCCACTGCAATACAGTATAATACACACAAAATCACCAGCAGTTGTGACTCAGACCAATAATGAAGCATACTTGAGTAACAAATTGCTGGTTTATGGTATTATGGGTTTATCAAGAGTCAGACTGTCAGATGCGGAAGCTCTTTCTTCTGTGTCCTTCAGCTCATTGTGGGGTTACTTTTGTAGGTAGTTTTGTTTAATACACTTCAGTTTGATATCCAGAAGTAGAACTGTAAATTCTGTTTAGTTTTCTTAGTTACCTCTGTAAAAATAGGCTATTTTGCAATTTTGGTTGAACAGAAAAGACTATATTTTCCACCATGTTTTGTCTGTCTGTCTATCTATCTATCTGTCTGTCTGTCTGTCTGTCTGTCTGTCTGTCTGTCTGTCTGTCTGTCTATCTATCTGTCGATTA
This sequence comes from Spinibarbus caldwelli, assembly GCA_039654775.1. Classification (NCBI taxonomy): domain Eukaryota; kingdom Metazoa; phylum Chordata; class Actinopteri; order Cypriniformes; family Cyprinidae; genus Spinibarbus; species Spinibarbus caldwelli. Next base: position 11,979,881 of record CM077228.1, on the reverse strand, counting down.
CATTTCGATTGCATATTTCATTGTGGACATGCATTTTCTTATATTTTTTACATTTAGATTACCTTTGTCATCATCTAAGTTATTCTGTAAAAACACTATTTAATAACATTAAAAGTGAAGTTGAGCAAATCTCAAAACTAATACCCATTTTTAATACTGTACATTTATAATTTTGCTTAGAATTGCTTACATTTATTTTGTGTTTAATGAATGAGTGAATGAATGTTATTTTACACAAAATATTATATAATTTAGTTTTATAATGATTAAAATATTGCATATTTAGTTTATAAGCTGATAATTAGAATTTTAATATGATATTAAAATTCTAGTTGATAAGCCTAATTTTTCCCCCCTAATTTTTGGTGTCTTCTGCTGCTTACCGAGACTATAAAAATATTAAACAAATATTACTAACAGATTAACCAGGCAACCAAAAAAACAAACAAACTGTGGTTGCTTTTTATGGAAGTCATGTGATTTCTTCCTGTCAAAACGAGGGTTTCTTGGCCAAAATCAGCTCAATTGTGGATGTTCAGTCAGAAGTCTGGCTATGCAAGACGTCTTAGGATCTGTAAAATTGTAAAATGTTGCACATTAACAGTTCAGGTCAGTAGATAGTCGATCATATACAGTACTGTGATGCTTTAATTGTGTGAGAAGTATTTGGCCTTGAGTGTTTTGCACTTTTCACTGCTCGTTAAGCATTCAGGAAATAAACATGTAGGTGTAAATAAATAATATGGATCAATGAGGAGAACTAGACATGTCTGGAGATATGTCTTTTCTTTTCAGTACAAAATGAACACATACACACAAACCCACACACAAACACACAGAGGAAAATTAGTTGGACAGGTTCCTGTCTTTTTCTCTTAACAGAAAATTTTCACTCACGGACATCATCACACACATTTCATTCCTCTCAATTTTGAGTTCTTCTTTGAGCAGAGCTTCTTTAATAGAATTTGAAGGGTTATCGCGAGATTCATGCCGCTTTTTCTCATGTAATCATCCGTTCTGACAGTGCTATCATAAAACTCTTTTCTTTTTATTTCTTTTTTCTCCTTGAAATGATTTTTTCCTTGTGAAAGGCTGGAGACTAACCTGCCACACTTTCATTGTAATCTCTCGGTTTTCAACTACAAATGGGACTTTCTAGAGACCTTCACACTTGTTGTTTTTCCCATCCAACAATTTTTTGATTTCAAGCTATGGCTAGATGTCTTTTTACTAAGCAGCATGTGTAGGTCAATCATTTTTGCATGTAAATGACCTCGTTGAATTAAAAAATTGATTTACACATCAACAAAGTGAGAATATGCTTAATAAACATGACACGCGCAAGATATAGTAAGTTGATCAACACATTATTCTTTTATCATAATGTTCAACCTGTTAGTAATTGGAAATTGAAATGTTCAAATTGCCTCCAAAACATCAATAAGTGTTTGAAAGTCCTTGCTGCGGTAGTACATGGTTCTGCTGCTCTCAGCACACTTTGAATAGATGGACCTTTCAAAGATGATTTGTTAAGTCCTTTGTCCTAGCTCCTTCCTCTGAGCGCGTTTCTGCCTGACTGCAAGGCGTTCAATCATTAAACATCAATCAGGATTTTGAAATGCGTTCTTACTGCGAGTAAGAGGTTTCTTCAGTTTGCTTTACAAATGCATTAGCCAGGCAGTGTACACGCTCACTCATGGGACATTTACACGGGCCACTGGGTTCTTACGGTATTAGTCGTGTTCTCTTGGGTTCGAGCCGTCTAAGCAGAGACAGGTCGTATGGACAGCAGGATTTCCTCGACTTTGTCTTTAGAACTCTATTGGGCCCTAAACATCTTGATAGTTTGCTTTTGGATCTTGATAGTAACTTGTATTTAGAAGTGGAGAAAGATTTAAAAAAAAAAAAATCTATGTCTCTCTGTCTTTATTGTGTATGTCTGTACTGTATGTCTTTATTAGATATTTGCATTGAATTTACAGTATTTTGATGATATTTTTATATAATTAAATAATTTACATATACACTACCTTTCAAAAGTGTGGGGTCATTAAGATTTTTTGTAATGTTTTTGAAAGAAGTTTCTTATGTTTACCAAGGCTAATTTTATTCAGTTTATTTATTATTTTATTTATCTAAAGTACAGTATCTTAATATTTCACAATATTACTGTTTTTAATTTAAAATGAATGTTTAAGAGAACAGAAATGGATATTTTTTTTGGTGTAGTTTTTTTTTTTTTGTGAAATTATTATTTTTTGTAACATTATAAAATGTATTTATTGTCACTTTTGATCAAATGAGTGTGTCCTTGCTGAATAAATGTATTAATTTGTTTTAAAAAGAAAAAAACTTAGTGATCCCAAACTTTTGTACAGTACTTTATATTTTTATATATAATTAATATTATTTTAATAATAATAATAACAACAACAACAAGAATAATAATAATTATTATTATTGTAAAAACTTCAACTGAACTGAAAAACTGAACATTTTTAAGTGAAGTTGCCAATGAAGTAAGTCAGTTTATATATTTATTTATTTATTTATGATCTTACTAGCAGTTTTTAAGCTTTTTAAGTTCAGAAATTTTTATTGTTAAAAAAAATTATGTGCAGAGACTGGGAATTTAAAGAAAATTAATCCAGATTACCAACTGTAATTACCAACTATAATGCTACTCTCATATTCAAAATTTACTAAACTGTGGGATTTTGAAACAAATCTAATGATACAGTCTATTGGAAACTTAATTGTGTATGCAATCATCACACAGTTGTGTAATTTTGTCGTTGCAGTTATTGTGAATGTTCAACAAAGGGTTTTAAAAATTTATTTTGGCAACCAAATGTAAACCACATTTCCAGGACTTGCTTCTCATATACGCCTGGAGTCTAATGCCTGAGAAACACAGCTTGTATTTCAAAGGTTGTGAACTATTAAGCTGACCAGTGCTATGAGCATTTTATTTTTCCTCTCCTCGTTCAAGGAGATATTGATCCCACTCTCATCAGAATTCACACCATGCTCTGGTCTTCAGACACTGTTTGTCACGTACAATAGCTGAGTGCTGAGTGCTAGTGCCGGTTGCATTCTCCAGGAACAGTCTTCGCACGGCCAAATTAGCCTCTCCAATTATCTCGCCCAAGCCAAGAGCTCTGAGGTCGCTATTCCGATAGCTGTCCCTCTTCTCAAACAGAGCACTGACTCTACCTGAAACCATGAATCATTTTCCTCCAAGCCCACCAGCTTAGTAACAAATCTCTGTTTTCTTCAGTCGAAAGACCCTGACTTTTGCTAGCTTTTAAAAGTGTTTGCAATGTATACTTATGTGATAAGCCATCTTGTTTTGTGGTTCTGGATTTTTGTTCGTCAGCTTGTTTGGTGGACGCAAGAATGGATGTTATTTGACACTTATAATCGCTTGCATTTCCTCAGACTTTCAACTACAGTGTCATTTTCCCATAGACCTGTTGAGTATATCGAACTTGCACATTTTATATGCATTGCAATGACATTTCGTGATTTCTGCACTGTGATGAGAAGTTCACATGTATCTCTTCGACCATACATGCTGTCAGCGATTCTAGACATTAATAAACTCGTCAAGTCTTGTAGTGTTTAGGTTTCACTGACTCTGGCCCTCTAGCGATCTTTCAGGACAGCCAATCAATCACAATGCATATCATTTCATTCAGACACTGGCAAACCCTGGGGCGAACATTTCAATCAAACGCAGAGTCATCAATCTCCAACCCAGTGACCGATGCAACTTATTCGATGGCTGACGATGTGATTTGTTGAGACAAAAGAACAGTCTTGCAAAAGCTCCTGAAATGTGCGACTAAGAAAGCATAAAATCCCTGACATTTTCTCACCCTGCAAATCACCAGGGATTGTTGTTTTTGCAGTTTCTCGAAATAGTTTAGCAATTATCTGATTGTGTAAAGCTCTTGCGTCTCAAACATCTTGCCAAAATATGCATCACGTATTTAACACTTAACTAACATTTAAGCCACAGTAAAAATAATTACCATTCTTTAAAAGAAAGAAATAAAATGTGTTCTTGTAGTAATTGTTTCATGCGCGCTTAGTATATTTTCCTGCTTACAGTGAACTTAATGGGGTGAATACATTTTGATCGGTTTAATTTACAATTAGTCATGAATAATTTATTCCTTTTATTGATTATTGTTAATTATTTTTTGACTACTGAATTGAGTCTTCACTTCATGTGAATGCACATGATTTTAATCTTTTTTTCTTTTTTTTTTTATGTAACTGCACTTTTAACAAAACCGTATTACTTTAACATCAGTTAATAGTTTGAACTATGGCTGAACTTTTTTTAAAGCTTTTTTCCCCCCTCTGATCTCAAATCGAGTTTTCTGCTTCTACAATCAGCTCTACCTATTAGAGTCTGCAGATGTTTTTATTTGATGGTTGGATGGTCTGCAGACGCCACTTCAGTTAAGCTTGTATTTCTAGAGTACAAATGTCCCCCTCCCCAACCTCTCTCTCTCTTTTTTTTCCTTCCTCTCTTCTTTTTGGCGGCCTTCAAATAGCGCCAGCCATAGCAAGCGTCCCCCTTGCAAATCTGCGTGCTTCAAACGCTGTTACATTTTAGATACAGCTGACTGGCCCTGACTGATAATAACCCACAATTTAATTTCCCAGGTATTAAAGAGGACTTGCTGGTTTTTGAATTGGATGTACTAGTAGGTGGTATTTGGGGAGGAAAAAACATGTTTTCCCCCATCTTTACCTTGCTCGAGAGGTCTGAGAAATGAGTTTTCTTCATCTTTAGTGGGGGGGAAAAAACAGGATGTTTTTTGTGTGTGTGTGATCTGCAGTATAAATGGAGATGTGTTAGTATTCATACAGGTTAGGGTTTCTTATAAGTTTACATACCCTTTGCAGGATTTGTAAGATTTTCAGCCTGTTTAATAGAGAACAGATGTTTACATATATTCCACAAGACAAAATATCTTGATTTACACTATCCTGTTTAAAAGTTTACATATCCTTGGTTCTTAATCTTGTTTTGCCGCCTTGAGCATCAAATGCTATTTGCAGCCTTTTTTGATGCTGTGAAAGTCTCTCAGTTGTCCCGAGTTGATCTCAACATCACATAACCACTGTGGGGATGAATTAAAACATGCTGCAAAACCAAAGAACTTGAGAGACATATTTGTTCATGCAAATAGTGGGCAGATTCACTGCTCTGGACAAACTACAGACTCGTAAATGTCTTTAAAGTCTCTGATTCTTAAACAATATTAATAATTAAGGCTGTGTAAGCTTATGCAGAGAATAATTTGAAGAAATTATGTAAATAAAAGTTATTTTGGGAAACAATGCTGGGTTGGAAGGTTGGAAACATGTTTTATTTTTATTTATTTTTTTTATCCACTTATTTACATTTTATATACATTATATTAAATAAACAATTGTTTTAATAATATTTAATTGTAAAATAATTTATATTTTATTTCCTTAATTTAGTACCAGTTACCTGCTTTATTTTGAGTTTTCATTTATTTTTTTCTGTAAATAAATTAAATAGTTTATTCATTACTTTAATTTTATTACTTGGAAAAGGCTGTCTGATTATGCAGCATGTAACATGTTTCCCCCAACACCATTATATCAAATAGCTTTGTAATGGCAGTACATGCAAACTAAGATCTATGTGCCAACAGTGGATGCAATTTGTGACTCTGCAAAATGATGTTGTGCCAATGCAGTGAGATAGGCTTGCATATTTTTTGGATTTATGGTAATCTAAGACTAACCCTGTATGTTGAGCATGTGAATGTGTGGGTGTTTGGATGGCTGGTTTCAGTAAATTAGGTGTGTAACGTACAGTCCCCGCTTCGTGTGTGTGTGTTTCGGTGTCTGTTTTCCCTCGTTTCCTTCTAGGCTTGGGCTCCCTGCTGATTCCCCCTTGTTCACTGAGTTCTGTAGCCTTTGCTGCCCACATGCAGTGCCAGTGTTCTGAAACTGGCCCTAATTGGCTGGGTCTCCGGTTGGCACCGGTGCCCGGCGCTCACCCCGGCAGCTAATTGGCTCAGCCGGCCGTCCGTTTCCACGAGCTTCGGCCAGGGTTGGATTGATGGATGGCAGCAGGTGTCAGGAAAGCTGCTTTCTGACAGAGCAGCTTGTGAAGTCAATTTACAGCCCAAAAGGCAACAGGAGGGTTTCTGCATGTAGCCGTGCCTCTAGAGAGAGAAGATATTTGAAAACACTGCTATTTTTAGACCTCATTTTAAATCTTGAAACTGAATTTCCCCAGTTATATAAAATGAGGGAGACGGGGGGGGGGATCACTTTCTCGGCAAAGGTGGCAGAGCTCCAGAAAGACTGAAATAAGTGGAATATAGCTGTTGTGGTCTGGGCTTTCCTTATCCACCGCCCTAATCCTTGATTATCACACTTCATTACGAGCGTAGATTTGCAATTAAATTTCGCCGGAAGCATTGTGAGCAGTACAATGAATAAAGGTGTATTTTGACTTGGTGCTGAGGTGAAGGACACTGAGTTGGAGAAAAAGAAGAACATTGGCATAAAGTGAAGAATGAAGTATCTGTAGTAGTTAAACTGTTATACACATTTCTGAAATAGTTGTTTTTGATTGATCAGTTTTGGAATCCTGCGCATAAATATTTTTTTCTAAAGACCGCAGAGCTTTTTCTTGTTTTTCTACTACAGTCTCTTTTTTTTCACATAATTAAATAATTTAACTCGAATCAATATTTCAAGTCTATTTATTTATTCATTTATTTGGTAAGTAGACTTTTAATAAAGAGGATAATGTACAGTCAGACGGTCATTATTGAAAAATAAACCCTTTCAGGGTGATTTATGACCCCTGCTCCGCCGTCTGGGTTCATTTTGCGATAACAACCGGCCGACTGTACATTATCCCTTCCTAAATTTACATAGTAAACATGATTGAACATGTATCTTTGGGGGAAAAGGGCTGTACTCGGATGCGAATGGACCAGTTCATGAGGTTTCTCCAGATGGACAAATGCCATAATTAGATTTCCACTAATGCCCATATTGACATTGGCTTTATTCACCCTTGATTCATTCTTTGTGGGCTTGCTGCTACCAGCTGCCTCAGTTTCATTTTGTTTCCATGTCATCTGCATTAGCAAAATAGTAAAAAAACATGTTTTTGCAAATGAAGACAACACTTTCCACAGTGAATTGAGGCACGCTGATAATTGCTGAGAGTGTGGTGAGAGCACAGCCCTGCTGTTTATCTGCCTTTAATTGGGAAGATGCCCAAATGTGAGCACAGAGAGAGCGGCCACGTGGGAGTTACTGTCCTGCCACCGGTCACAGATCTGCGGTAGAATCTTATAGCACAATCTAAATTCTCACTCCCACTTTTTGTGTGTGCAAGTGTATCTCTCAGAATAACCTGGAATAATTTCTGAAATATTTTTGTTTGTACAAGATCCGAGTGTTTTAGTTTAGTGCTGTGCAGTTGCTAGGTTGTTTTATGTGGTTGCTAAGGCATTTCTAAGGTTTTCAACTTTGACAACAACAGAGGTCTTCAGTATGGTCTGTCATTTAATATTTGATTTTGAATAATAATTTGAATTTTTATAATTTTTTTGTTTAGGAGTTACAATATACATTCAGCAGAAATATGCGTTTTAGTTAACTTTAACCAAAGCTAAAGCAGAAGTTCGGTTTTGTTATTAAAGGAAAAATAAATATAATTTTAGTATAAAACACAGTACATTAAATGTGTTATTTATAATAAATTACGATTTATATTAAACGTATATTAAAATGTTCATTTTAATGCCTTTTTTGTTGTTTTTGCAGTTTTGTTTTGCATTTTAGTTTAGTTTTTGTTTTGTTTTGTTATTTTTATTTTTTTTTACTTTTTGGTTTGTTTGTTTGTTTTTTTTTGCTTTTTGGTTTGGTGTTTTTGTTTTGCATTTCGGTTTAGTTTTTGTTTTGTGGTTTTTTTTTTTTTGTTTTTTTTTTGTATTTTGCTTCTTTTTTTTGTTTTGTTTTGTTTTTCACCAAGGTGCTTGAGGAAGTTTGATTGTTCTGGTGACTCAAGTCCCTTCTTCTTCAAAAAAAACTGCAATAAAGAAAAAAAAAGTAGAGGTAGCACATTAAAGGAGAAACATTTCAGATGTCTCTCTGATCATCGCAGGTGATAATGGAAACAAGACCAGTTATTGTAGACAGAAATGGTCAAACAAGGCTCACCTTGAACTGCCATGGAAATAAAGTTGACTGGGAGATACCAAGGGCAGCTCTGCTTTACCCAGAAGGCCCCAGCAGACATGAATATGTAAACAGCTCCATCTCGTTACAGTACTGCCTGACTGAGGTCATACACACAAAAGTCATGCGGTCACCATCAGCATGAAATCCAAAGTCAACTGCATGTCTGAAGGGTAGCCACACTTCTCTTTCTTTTTCTCTCAATTATGCGTCTCAGGTTTACCTTGACCCTCTCTCTCGGTCTTTGTGTCTCTCCCTTTCTCTGTCCCCTCTTATTTGTTCCCTCATTCCCTTGAGGGAGAACTTTATTCCAAAGGCAATTGTTCTGCCTTTTGCGTCCCTTCGTGTGTCCTCTAGTTGGATATTAGAGAGAGGAACACTCTTTTGTTTTGTCCTGGATCTCCTCTCTATTGTCTACCCCTGCTCCTCTCTGTCTGCTGGGTTGTCTCTCTTCTCTTTATTCAGCTGTTCTCTCTCGGTGGTAATAGATGGCTTAGTCCTCCTTAGAGACTGCTCTCCATGAACGTGACTGATGATTTGATTTCCCCATGGTTTTCCCCATATGGCCTCAGCAGAGATAACACAAGCTGAAAAGTGCTTTAGCCATCAGTTAATACCTCGGGCTGCTGATCAGTCAATTAATCAAACTGTGTGATCAGGTTGGTCTGAGTTTGACCCGTAGACTGACAGCTGGCCTGGCACAGACAGTGGCATGAGCTCTAAACCTCAATAACACGTACATCCATTTAGCGTATAGAAAAATTAGGCTACGTTCACACCACCAAATTTTGTGCGTTCAACATTTTTGTGAGTTTGTTCATGTGACTTTTTAATTAGTCTGAAAAGTGAAAAAGGGCATTTAAAAATGTACATTTATTCATATAATTTCTTAATGTAATTCATTTTTAGTGATTTCAATAATAAATATTTTATCAATATTTTATTTACAGTTTAAATAATTGCTAATGTTATATAATTCATACACACACAGTTTTTTATAAAAATACTTTATATATAATAATAAAAGTAGTTTAATGTATATTATAGGCATTTATAAAATATTATACATTATAATTTATCAATACAGTTAATTATTAATAAATTATAAATGCTGTTTATAAGACCTATTTTTATATATAATACTGTTTTAACAAAAAAAAAATGGTATTCATTAATAAGGCATTCCATATATCAGGGATGCATTATATACAGAGTTCTAACACCTTGCCATCGCATTACCGACAGTTTTCACTGTCCTTAATTTTTACAGCAAGGGTAATCTAGCACGCAATTATGCAGAATGTCACATTACATTCATGTAATTCATGTAAAAAATTAATTCTGACCTGGCTGTTCATGCTGAAGACACATTATTAAAAAAACATATTTATTATAAAATGTATTTCTACATACAGAAACGTAGAATGCAGATATGGGCCTTATTCATCTATGGTGTAAACATAGCTGCTAGCCTGTATTTTATTTTATTTTATTTTATTTTATTTTATTTTATTTTATTTTATTTTATTTTATTTTTATTTTATTTTATTTTATTTTATTTTATTTTTATTTTTACCACTCAAAGTGGGCATTTGATTATATTTCGTGATCTGATGGCCTTAGGAAAGGGACTTGCATTAAACAAGAAATGGATATAAATGGGCAGTATTTCAGATTAGAATACACAGTATTTAAATGACAATATTCCCAGACCAGACACTAATTTTGATATATCTGTCTATGAGCATATGGGGTGACTTTGTCAATTCATATTGATCGGATGGAGATACTTCTTGACAGGTGGACAGAGAAGCGTGTACATGCTTGTGTGTTTTAGGCCACTGGATCGATTGTGGTGTCAGAGTACCAAGACATTCGTAGAGTGGGGGTCTTGGATATAGGGCACCAAGTCTGATTGGGAAATCTTTGTATCTGGTCTCTTTAATAGTATAGGACAGGCCTTCTGGTTGACCGCTAATTTGATCTTTGCTCACAGAAAATGAGGCCCAGACTCTGCCAGGACAGTTCATTTTTTTCCCCCTTGTGTCTCAGTGGAGGACATGTCCAGACCTACACAGGGGGCCGTCAACTCCTTCTGCCTACGCAAGAATGACCTCTGACCTCTGTTCAGCATCCCTCTCAATTACCCACTGACCCTTCCTGTCATAGCAGCACAGACTGCTGAGTAATACACCAGCTTCCCAGACACCTTTTAGCAGGATGTGTTCTCAAGGGGGCGAAGGATCGTCCCGTAGAGAAAAATGGTTCGCTTGAAACTGTGTGAAATCTTCAAGGACTACCTTATTTGCCATGCATAAATAGAGCTTGTTAAAGGTACGTTGACGTTTTATCTGCACTGAGCTTCCCGAAACAGTTTGGCGTGATATTAATCATCATATTTTTGGAAGCTTCCAAAATCAAACTCTCGGTTTCTAACCTGCATGTTTTTCTTCCAACTTGCACTTTTACGCTCTGTCATTATCACTTTTATTTCCGTTCTTCTCAGTGCCAATTAGATCTGAACAGGCTTGCTGTGACCCGACATTTGATATTCGACCTGTGCCTGCTGGACGGTTGAACTCCTGAGTTTGTTCTGGCAACTCAGTTCCTTGTGATGGATGCCGGGGCCTGAGTAACTCTGACCTTGTTCGGTTCGGCCGTCGAAGGTCATGGTGAAAGAGACGCTGTTTTTAACAAAGACCTTTGATTTGTTGTCTCATGTGTGGGTCTCTGCTTGCGAGCGTTTTTTTCCGCTTCATTAAGACCGTGTTCACCTCAGGTCGAGATGAGGGAAGGCACAAACCTTCCAGACCCAACTTGAGCTGCCAAAATGTCACTGTACTTTGTGTAGGAGAGTAGATGACAAATCAGTCAACATGAGGAGAATGGAGGTACTGTAGAAGGATGGAAATAGGAAGAACGAGGCATTTTTAAAATATCTCCCTAACACAGCACATGCTTTTACCTGTTATGTCGGTACATTCCGCACTAGTTCAAATTCTGCAGCACTCGGCTAATTAAAAACATTGCTCTTCTTAATTGTTCAGCTGCAGCTAATTGATATTCAGCAAGACACACTTCCTTCTAAACGACCCGTTTAATTTGACCATGGGGTTTGCCGCGATGATGCCGAAGTCATCCTGCCATGCGAGAGCGGAGATTGTGTGGGAAGAGGCGAGCTTGCAATTAAAACAAAGTTTTTTGACGTATTATATCTGTCTACGTTTTTTTTTTTTCCCTATGAGCTGGAGGAAATACAGCCCATCTGTTGCTTTGGGCTGTGCTGAATTCTCACTTACCAGATACAGAGTGATAAATGTCACTGGGCATCTGTTTTTATTGCTCATTTTACAGAAGATTCCTTTGTTGATAGCTCTGGTTGTGTCTTTTAAAAGAATGGCTTAGATTATAGTCAACTTAATGTCTGTCTGTAGCACACTGGGTGTCTGGCTCATCCATCTATGTGGATAAATGAATGGGAAATGCATTTAGTTATTGTATTTTTTGTTGAAGCACTTATAGCATTGTGCGTAGACTTTAGATTGAAAATAACCCAAATATTCCATTGAGTCATGCAATGAAAGTTTTTGTTAAAATGAGTGTGAGTGGGCGACAACACAACACAAAAATTGTCTCCGGGATAGCAGTGGTTTTAATGGTCATATAATGAGAAATTTTTCATTGACCTTTTGAAATAACAGTTCATTGTATTCTGAAAGCATGTACTTTCAGAGCTCAAAACTTTCTTCACTGTGTTAAAAATCAAACAAACAAAACAAAAAAATATATTTATCGAAACTAAGCTGCAAAAACCACTCGTTCTGAACTACTGACACAAATCAGATGAGCAAATAGAGCACAACTTCCCACATTCACACATCAACAATATATATTTGATATTAAAAACTTGGCGCGCACAGTCACAGTGAAATAATAAGTTTAATTTGGAGTATTGTTCAGATACTTCTATTTCTAAATTCCAGAACATCTTTAAAAATGATAGGAAATAAAGCCAAACTTTTTGCTGTGAGTAGCACCTGCACCTCTGCATTTATTTTCTGAAGAATCCTAATGTTGGAAACCCAGAATAAAGTCACCAAATGCCAAATGTGATTTAAAAATTGGATGTGGCTAATAAGGCCAGTAACTTTTCAGAAATATAATATAAGTCTGAAAATAATAGATCATGGCTCAAATCAAATCTCTCTAAAATCAAAGACATACAGGCCTAGTAAAGACGTCTTCTAATGACCAAAAATTGGGGATGCCCAATCCTCATCAGAACGCTATGTGCCAACAAATCTGAATGAAATTTCTTTCTGTATATTTTTAAAATATTATCTATATAATACATATTTATAATATAATATTTTTCCGATAATTCACATACCAATAACAGGTGTGGCAAAAAAAATTGGACGAAATGGTCTGAAGTTTGTTTATTTTTAGCTATCATTTCAGTTTGATCTAAACAAATTGAGCAGCACATTTCAACACAGATTGCTTTGAGAATTAGTCACTATGTGATGCAGGATTCACTAACAGACTGGACTTCGAGGAGCTAACTATAGCGCTACCTATATTGGGCCTGAAGTGGAAAAAACAGTGATCGTTTCTCTTCAAGCCCACTTCTCTTCTGATGGGGAGTCACCAATTTGTTTAAAAAAGAAAAACAATCTTTGTAGAACAGCGATATTGCAGTTTGCTGTGGGTCTCTCTCTGTCTCTCTCTCTCTATCCGGACACACGTCACGAGAGGTGTAACATCTTGTAAGATAAATCACTCTCATTGTCCTCCCTCCCATCCTCCCCGTCTCTTGTTCTCAGTGTTTGTAGTTTCACTTTCATTTCTCAGTCTCCCATCCCACTCCCTGTTCATCATTAGCGGGATAATAGCGAGCGATTGGTCATGTGACTCGGGTGCCTTTGTTAGCAGTGTAATGTGATTATATGACCTGCAGGAGACTGAATGAGTGTGATGTGATGGAAATAATCCTGACAGCCTGTGTGACTGAGCGACGGAGGGCTGCCATATGCCCTCTATGATGCTTTGAATGAGAGGGAAATTCCCCGCGCGCACATCGGTGGCAGCGCCTCCCTGTTCTTTAATTGCTCATTGGATACGCTTTCACTGTGTTTACCTACTGGTCTGTGAATGCAGCTGCTCCGTGTGTGTGTGCTGAAGGTCAATGGCAGTAGCTGCATTTCTTTCCATAGAAAATTTGGAGCCATAATGTCTCCTTGACTGATTACCCACAATGCTTCTCGCCCACGCAAGGGCCTCGATTGGCTCTCAGACTTGAATGTGTCTGCGTGTACGTGTGAGTACTGGAGGGGAACAGTGCAGAGGTCAGATTTATTCTGCCAGAGGGTTGGACTGCTTCTGTCGAGGGCTGTGGGTGTTTTTGGAGAGCAGTTCTGTCTGTCTTCACTGCTGCAGGTGTGGGACTCGATTAAACTATGGTTGTGTTGCTATTAAACCGTGTTATTCACACCCACACGCGTCATGGGCCTCTCTAAACCTACCTGAAATGTTAAATCAAAACCGACCCTGTTTAATTTCTTAACACATGTCGTTTGTCTCATTGTGAACAATGTGAAATCAGATGATATCACTTAGGTCTCATAAACTGGCTAGTAGATAATGCTTACCAGTAGCCAGCTATCTGTTTTGGATTTATTTTTGCAACACATTTGGGCTTCATGCTGTTATCTAATGGCCACCGTCCATTCAAATCTCAGTGGATAATTAGTAATTTTGGTGTGTGTGCATGTAAGAGGCGGTGTGGTTTTAGTTTCATGGAGATAATATTACAGTTATTTCAGTCATTTTTATTTTGAGTATTTTTCTTTTTAATTTTTGTGTATTAAAATATATATATTTTTATTTAAATATCACAGTATATTTTTGTTTTTGCATCTGTATTGTTATAGAATTTTTATTTCAGTTTATTTATTTTAGTACATCAAATTACATTAGTACATCAATTTTTATACACACACACATATATACAGGTGCATCTCAATAAATTAGAATGTCGTGGAAAAGTTCATTTATTTCAGTAATTCAACTTAAATTGTGAAACTCGTGTATTAAATAAATTCAGTGCACACAGACTGAAGTAGTTTAAGTCTTTGGTTTTTTTAATTGTGATGATTTTGGCTCACATTTAACAAAAACCCACCAATTCACTATCTCAACAAATTAGAATACTTCATAAGACCAATAAAAAAAAAAAAAAAAACATTTTAGTGAATTGTTGGCCTTCTGGAAAGTATGTTCATTTACTGTATATGTACTCAATACTTGGTAGGGGCTCCTTTTGCTTTAATTACTGCCTCAATTCGGCGTGGCATGGAGGTGATCAGTTTGTGGCACTGCTGAGGTGGTATGGAAGCCCAGGTTTCTTTGACGGTGGCCTTCAGCTCATCTACATTTTTTGGTCTCTTGTTTCTCATTTTCCTCTTGACAATACTCCACAGATTCTCTATGGGGTTCAGGTCTGGTGAGTTTGCTGGCCAGTCAAGCACACCAACACCATGGTCATTTAACCAACTTTTGGTGCTTTTGGCAGTGTGGGCAGGTGCCAAATCCTGCTGGAAAATGAATCAGCATCTTTAAAAAGCTGGTCAGCAGAAGGAAGCATGAAGTGCTCCAAAATTTCTTGGTAAACGGGTGCAGTGACTTTGGTTTTCAAAAAACACAATGGACCAACACCAGCAGATGACATTGCACCCCAAATCATCACAGACTGTGGAAACTTAACACTGGACTTCAAGCAACTTGGGCTATGAGCTTCTTCACCCTTCCTCCAGACTCTAGGACCTTGGTTTCCAAATGAAATACAAAACTTGCTATCATCTGAAAAGAGGACTTTGGACCACTGGGCAACAGTCCAGTTCTTCTTCTCCTTAGCCCAGGTAAGACGCCTCTGACGTTGTCTGTGGTTCAGGAGTGGCTTAACAAGAGGAATACGACAACTGTAGGCAAATTCCTTGACACGTCTGTGTGTGGTGGCTCTTGATGCCTTGACCCCAGCCTCAGTCCATTCCTTGTGAAGTTCACCCAAATTCTTGAATCGATTTTGCTTGACAATCCTCATAAGGCTGCGGTTCTCTCGGTTGGTTGTGCATCTTTTTCTTCCACACTTTTTCCTTCCACTCAACTTTCTGTTATCATGCTTGGATACAGCACTCTGTGAACAGCCAGCTTCTTTGGCAATGAATGTTTGTGGCTTACCCTCCTTGTGAAGGGTGTCAATGATTGTCTTCTGGACAACTGTCAGATCAGCAGTCTTCCCCATGATTGTGTAGCCTAGTGAACCAAACTGAGAGACCATTTTGAAGGCTCAGGAAACCTTTGCAGGTGTTTTGAGTTGATTAGCTGATTGGCATGTCACCATATTCTAATTTGTTGAGATAGTGAATTGGTGGGTTTTTGTTAAATGTGAGCCAAAATCATCACAATTAAAAGAACCAAAGACTTAAACTACTTCAGTCTGTGTGCATTGAATTTATTTAATACACGAGTTTCACAATTTGAGTTGAATTACTGAAATAAATGAACTTTTCCACGACATTCTAATTTATTGAGATGCACCTGTGTGTGTGTGTGTGTGTGTGTGTGTGTGTGTGTGTGTGTGTGTGTGTGTGTGTATATATATATATATATATATATATATATATATATATATATACACACACACACAGTGCACAGCATAAATGAGTACACCCCCTCTAAAATTTAACAAATTCAGCAATTACTCTTTACTTGGATGACATGTTAGAGTTCTTTGGAGATATAATGTTCCAACAAGCCTGCTTGATCAATTACCAAAGAATGTCAAAATTATTCAGCAAAATAAGTTTTTCTTATCAAAGTGATAAAATGTTGTGTTGCAAAAATGAGTACACGCTCCTGAAAATGACTAAAAAAAAAAAAAAAAAAAAAATTAAGGCTAAAAATAGCCTTTACCTATACACATTATATATGTAATGCTGGCAGCAGTGGAACCACTTGGGAGAGAACTGCCAGTTTACCTATTTCTTGGCATAAAAGAGGACAATGTTACAAGAGGAATACCAAATTATTGTTTTAAGTGTAAAAATATAGCAGAAGTAGCACCGACATTCAAAAACAATGAACTTGTGACAAGGCTCCTGAAATAGTCGGGTCTTCGCTTTAAGTTTTCATTTAGTGATGAGTGAATTTTTGCTAGAAAAAAAACAGGAGAAATAACATGCAAGTGTCTCAGAGCCGGCAAAAGCTATGAAAAAAGTGACACTTTATCTCACAGAGTATGACGCAGCCTGCAGAAGTGACATGCATGGTTGTTGTCACCACTAGAATTATCTACTGTAGCCAAAGCTAAATAAACTCATTTAACCTCTTCCAAGGCCCATATTTACAAAATAGAGACTTCTGGGAATCCATACTCTGGTCTCAAGAGACCAAGTCAATAATTTTAGATCCAAAAGCATCCAAAATGTTCTGGTGTTGCCAGAGGAGGAGTACAGTGAGAAGTGCTTGGTACCCACAGGTTGCAAAGGGGCGGAAAATTTCCAGGAAATTTCTGGAAACTTTCCATGGGAACTTTGGAAATATTCCAAGTTTGAAACTTACCAGGAATTTATGGGAATTTACGGGAATTTTTGGCAATTTATGGGAATTTATGGGAATTAATTGGAAATTTATAAAACTGTATCATATACAAACATAAATATAAACTTTTTTTTTTTTTTATCATAGGCTCAGATGCATGCAAACTAATAAAAATTTTAAAAATGACATTTTTGGATTTTTGGGGGGAAATCTGTGATGCTTTTTTCAGGATTAATTGATGAATAAAAACTTATGAACATTTTATTCAAAATAGAAATCTTTTTTAACAATATAAGTCTTTGCTACTACTTTTTTTTTTTAAATTAATTTAACACATCCTTGTTGAATAAAAGTATTAATTTATTTCAAAAAAAGAGAAAAGATACTGACCCCAAACTTTTGAATGGTATGTATTGTTAGTGTATTGTTAAAAAAGGATTTCTATTTTAAATAAGTGTGTGTTTTTTTATAAACTCTTTATTCATCAAAGAATCCTGAAAAAAGAATCACAGGTAATAATAATAATAATAATAATAATAATAATAATAATAAATATTAAGCAGTACAACTGTTTCCAAAATTGATAATAAATAAGCATATTAGAATGATGTCTGAAGAATGTGACACTGAAGACTGGAGTAGCTTTGCATCACAGAAATACATTTATATTTTAAAGTATATTACAACAGAAAACCATTATTTTAAATTGTAATACCGGCAATACTGCACAATATTACTGTTTTTTTCTGTATTTTTGATCAAATAAATGAAGGCTTGATGAGCAAAAGATATGCAATGTTTAAAAACATAAAAAATAGTAATGTGTCCAAACTTTTGACCAGTACTGTACTTCTGTATGATAACAGAAAACTTGCTAGCAGAAGGAGCATCACAGCTTGAGCTATATAGCACATACCTCATAAACTGTCTAGCTACTGTATAAAAACATTTTGGTATTTACTAGTTAAACGTGAATCCCATAGATCAAATATATTTAGAATATCAAAACTTAGATGTAGTCTTTGGGCTCAAATGCAGAAAGTGCGGCTTCAGAGAAAATGGAGGGGAATCCCCTTCTTAGGTGACTAGAGGGGATTGTGTGTGGGGGAGGGTCATTTTTAGACGTTTGTTTTATTATTATCTCACCTAAAGGAGGAAAGCACAGTGCATGTAGGGGGTGTGGCCTCAATAGCCCTGCAGTAAGCAGTGTGCTATGTTCGATTGAGCAATGTGTAGAGTAGAAATTAAACTGAAATTGCATTTAAATCTGGTTGTTTTAACCAAGATTATGCTGCAAGATTTTGTTCTCAACTACATTTAAGTTCCCAGTTCCTGCAATTTTGCAAATTTCCAGTTTATTCCCATTAATTCCCGTTAATTCCCATATATTCCCATTAATTCCCATATATTCCCGTTAACTCCCATTGAAAGTTTCCAGTCTTGAAAATTCCTGGAATTTTGCAACCCTACCCACAGTGACATTCAGTGGTAGTAAAGCTCTTAAATAGGGATGAATGAGTGCTGAAGGTGTGAGGGAAGTGTGCTTTATCAACACTGTCATGAATTCACACACTACTGTGTGATGTAATACAAAAACTTGAAACAGAAGATGCTACCCTCCCCTCATTCCCTTCATTGTTGGGCATTTTTTCAGCATGACAATGATGATATTCATTCTCCCAAGGTAAAAATCCTTCAGTGGACATGTATTTCACTCAATCTTAACGCTCTTGAGCAGCTGTGGTGGATTCTGTAGAGACGAGCTGAGCAAAACTCTCCATTAAAGACCAGAGCATTTAAGGAGGTCATCCTCCAGGAGTTAAACAGGACAAATGTGAAAATTTGTCATGAACTTGTACACTCAGTGCCAAGAAGGGTCAGAGCAGTATACTTAAAGTTCTGGAGGACATACTAAGTACTAGAATATTAGAAAAAGGTGCTGTGTTAATAAGGTCAGACTGCTAATTTGCTTACCAACATGGTTGACAGCTGTTAATGCACAATCACCATTTCAGATTGACTAATTGTAATACTGTATAAGATTTCCATTCAAACTGAACGAATAAATCTAGCCTATGTGCTGCCGGTATCAGATCAAAACGCAAAACTATGATATTTCATTCGTTCACTCGGCAGCACTACAGTGCCTGCAACCCGCCAAAATAAAAGCTGATTTTAGGTTTGAACATTTTGAAAAAAAGAAGAAAAAAGTAAATATTAGCATTGAATTTAAGTGTACAAAATAATTCTATTTTTATTTCATACTCATTTTTTTATTTTGAAGTATAATAGTTATCAAACTTTATTTATTTTGTTTATTGTTTTATTAAAAAAAATAAATAAAGTGCAGTAATACTATTATCACAATTATTAATTATTAAATTTTTTATAGATACATTTAATGGGTCAAACTATGTGCAGTGTGAGTACCAAACCAAATCTCCAGGTGCTCTCAAGAGAACCAGACCGAAAAACTTATGTGCACTCCTGGTTATAATGATATCATGTGGTAATGTTGCCTTTCCAATAACAAAATGAATGAGAATTTAGTGTGTACGTGTGTGAGAAGATGAAGAAGTTTAATTTTCTTTGGGATTATTAACTCCTCTTAGTGACCTAGAAATCGTGGCAGACTTACCTGCGGGTTTATATATATGAGTCGGAGAGAAGTTCATCAGCGGCACAGGCCTCCATGAGCGCTGGAGTTAAGCTCTGATGGAGATTGCTCTGCTCTGATTAAATTTAGATTAGATCAGATTTTCAGGGTTTAGATTTTAGATGAGATTTGTTGTGAAGAGCTCTTTCTCACCTTGCGACAGTGTTTGATAACACAGAGCAGATCGTGCAGTCTCTGTGTCCCTGCACTACAGTAAACACCCCACTGCTTCGCACCGCAGTTTGTGTGTGTGTATGTATGTATGTGTGCTAGCTTCAGCCTTTGAATACCGAATGTAATTATAGAAACTTCATCGTTAAATTGCTCTCTCTCTCTCTCTCTTTCTCCATGTGCTTTTCTTTCTGCTCCCTCACTCCAGCAGATGGAGAGAAAGGTAAGGCACAAGAGGTTTGATTTATACATCCCATATCTGTCTCAACCTGCTTCCTGCTGCAGTACTGCATTCCTAAAAAGACTCTCTCTCTTTCTGTCTTTCTTTCTTTCTCTCTGTCTCTTTCGCTCTCTTTTTCTATAATTTACTGCTGGATTTTTTTTTTCTAATCATCGTTTTTCTTTCATTTGATGTCATTTTCTTGCCATTGTGTTTGTACACCAGCTAAGAAATTATTTGTCATTGTTGAGGCACTTTTGCTCATGAAATAAATTAATCATGGCTGAATGTGAATTGCTCTATCTATAACTCAGAACTTTTGCATAATGCTGCATCTACGCTGCTACATGTTAGCAAAACTTCAAGATGACCAGTACAACATAAAAAATAAAAAAAAATAGAAATAAAAACTAATTAAATAGAATTAAAAAATCAGTCATTTTTACTCACTTTCTGTGTACTGGGATACCCACCAGAATGTTAATAGTGATTTGATAAAACATATTATTGAAATATTATTTATTATTTGGTTAATATTTAGTATGTGTTGAGCTGATAGCAGATTATTTATGCACAGAAAAAACTATGGCTGTTACTAGAATAGCATAATTGTGATTAATCTCATGATTTCTGACCAGATTTCAAAGAGCAGAACAATAGTATTGTAAAATTTGGTAAATATATTTAAAAATGCTTGCGTTATATATTTGTGTATAGTAATCATATCGGAAACGGTTTTAAGTCCTATACACTTTATTTTGTGGCACAAAAGGCCATAAATAGATATATTAAAATCAGTAAACATGGTTGTCAGAATATCTCCTCTCCGCGTATTATAAATTAGTGAGGCTCATTTCCAGTAGCTGAAGGTCAGGAGTGACCGAGGGGGAGAGGCATGTGCGATAGGACAGAGAATCACGGATAAGACCATAAAGATTCTCTGTTCTTCCACTGCTGATGTTATCGTTTTGTCTCTTACATCCACACACGCGCTAAGCCTCTAACACACAGAGATGTTTTAGTGAACAATCCCACATGAACCCTGTCATGAACTGATGCCCTTGGAATAATCAAAGGTCTGTGTCATCTTTCACAATACCAGCAACCTGAGGCCATAATGACTCTACTGCATCTACTGTGCTGCTACTGAGAAAATCTATGGTGCTGCTATGTGTAAAGACTTAGATTAGTTATAACTGTGGCTGAAGAAATATACACAAGTTATGTTATTAACTACCCCCAAAATTTAAATTCTGTCATCATTTATTCTGCCTTATGTTGTTACAAACCTGACTTTCTTTCTTTCTTTCTTTCATGGAGCACAAAAGGAGAAATTTAACAGAATCTTTTCCATACAATAAAAGTAAATGGTGACTAGGGGCTATCAAGCTAAAATGATTTAAAGCACCATGCAAGTGCTCCACATGAGTATCTGGCAATAGCCTTTTTTTTGTGAGGAAAAGGTATTTAAGTCATATTTAACTACTGATCTCAAAATAAGTTTGCATATATTCAAATATGGTATGTCCAACTAAATTTTCCTATATTTGCTTGTTTTAAGAATCTACTCAAAACATCAAAAAATCTTTTTTTTTTCTTTTTTTTTTTAATATGTAATAGTATATAATATGTAATTAATATTTTTAGTATTTATGGTCCTTTATATATTATTTAGCTAGTTTTTTATGCGTTAGGTTTGTAGCACTTTTTTAGTATAAGAAAAGTGCATTAAAAATTACATTTATTTATTAAATTTCTACGTTTAATAGAATTTTGTGGTGGAAATGTTTTAATTTTTTGAAATGAAATGGCAGACTCTTTTGTCTTGCGAAGGCCAATTTGATAGCTAGAACTTTATGCATCATAAATACACCCAATTTATCCATATTTTTACACTTTTTAAAAGATTTTACCACTTGGAAATAATGCACAATAAACATATTATGATATCCAATATTTAAACAAATACACTAACTTTTGGAAGGAAAAAAAACTTATTAGTGATGATGGAAATTACACCAATATTTTTATGATGGATTTTTATATTTTATGATTAAAGGTCTAGAACAAGGATAAAACAAGAAACAATACACTTTGAGTATAAGAAAGGTGTATTATAATTAACATTTATTACATTTATTTACATTCATTCTGTCTGTTCTTCATATAAAGCTATCAGTTGACTTCAGAAGCTTCAAATATAGCGAACAAGCCATATTGTCAGCTGTTAAATTATTTTTAAAGTGTTTTTTGTCATTTTCGGTGCTTTGGACCATTTACTATCATTGTATGGAAAAGAGCAGCGTGAACGCCATACTAAATATCTCTTTTTGTGGTCTAGGGGTGCTAGAAACTCTATGTGATGTTTTTTTTTTCCTCTGTAGTGTATTGAATTTGTACTGAATACAATTGTGTGATTTTTGTGTGTGTTTTCCACAGGCTAGACAGTTGGAGGAGAGAGACAAAGAACTCCGGAAGCAGGACGCTTTCTACAGAGAGCAAGTGGCCAAGCTGAAGGAAAGGGTATGACC
Source organism: Spinibarbus caldwelli (assembly GCA_039654775.1). Classification (NCBI taxonomy): domain Eukaryota; kingdom Metazoa; phylum Chordata; class Actinopteri; order Cypriniformes; family Cyprinidae; genus Spinibarbus; species Spinibarbus caldwelli. The sequence goes on along the minus strand of CM077228.1, from coordinate 11,957,437 downwards.
TATACATTTGCAGTTACATTATCCACAATTCCTGAATATATAGCAATGAACACTAAAGCGCTACATTATCACTAACATGATATGATAACCGTAATGCTTGACAGTAACTCACTAATGCGCGGTGCAGAATGTGAGATGAGCTGTCCTGAGCTATAGAGGCAGAATGTGAGTCAGCCTGTCCTGTGTTATATAGAGGCAGAGGTGAGACAGGCTGTCTTGCTCTACAATACCATGGCGAGGCAGGCTGTCTTGATCTGTAATGTGCGGCTGAGGCCCCTCAGCAACCTTGCTCCCTCATTTGTTGTGTCCTCAAACTGACACCCTCCTGCAGCTCATGGTCAGATCCTCCTCTGAGCCTCTGGGATGGGAGGCGTCCACCTCTCCTCACCTCAGACTCTTCGTCTTCAAACGGGCATGCACATACTAAGCTCCCAGAAGAGGGGGTGTGAAAGTGTGCAAAAATGGTCGATCTCTGGTGATGACCCATTTTAAGGTGTAGGTTGTGTCCATAGGTGTTTCAATAGTTTAGCCCTTTGCCACCATATCTCTTGGCGCTCATTCAACTCATTTAATCGGCAAATTACCTACTTTAGTATCAGCAAAGCGCTAATGGGTTTTTCTGCAACTATGGGCCTTTTAGGCCTTGTGGACTTAAATTTTAAAAGCATTTTAAAATGTTTAAAATGATTGTAAGAAAATTCTTAAAACATTCTTTTTAGTTTATGTTTTAACAATAAATTATGACATTTACAAATAAATACATTTATTTAGTAACAATATTAAACTTTGGGCGTATATACGCAATAGGAGATGTCTGTCTTTTTGGTGTTTATTTATCTATGTATTTATTTATTCCCTAAAATGTCATAAACACTCATAAATCTCAAATTATGTACTGATTAATAGCATTCTGTGGTGGAAATGTTTATTTATTTATTTATTTATTTTTAATGTAATGCCAGATTCATCTTGTTAAGGCTAATTTGATAGCCAGCACTTTATGTATTCTAAATACACACAATTCAGTAATATTTTCAAAATTTGTGAAATATTTTACAGCTTGATTTGAAATGATGCACATTATTAAATAATTATTAAATAATTAAATATCTAAACATCAGCCAATATGTAAACAAGTATGCTAACCTTTGGGGAAAAAAAAGAACTTTATTAGTAAATGAAAAAACACCAATTTTTTGTTTGATTTTTGTATTTTACATGTATTGTTTTGTATTTTACTATATATATATATATATATATATATATATATATATAGTAAAATACACATTATAATCAGTGCTGATCTGGGCCAGTCTAGTCCAAAAAAGCTGCTCAAAAGCTTCCATTATGATTGATTTACTGTAACTGTGTTTTGTGTTTGTTTACACGCAATAAAAGGATGAGTCTGTGGTTATCGACAGCATGCCACAGATGCAGTCCATATACATTAGGTTAGAAAATAACCCAGAATATTCTTTTAAAGCTCCATTTAAGTCAGTCATTAGACTTATCCTGTGTCCATGAAACTAGCTGATCTTGCACACGGCAGCTAGCTGATCTTGCACACGGCAGCTAGCTTTAGTTCAGTCTCTCTGTGAAAGTGAAAGTGAAAGTCGTGACGTATTGTCAAGTACGGTGACCCATACTCGAAATTGGTGCTCTGCATTTAACCCATCCAAGTGCACACACACAGCAGTGAATAGTGAACAAACACGCACACACACACCGTGAACACACACCCGGAGCAGTGGGCAGCCATGGTATCGAAGGCAGAGAGAGTGCTGTTTATTCACAATCCCCACCTTCAATTCCTGCCGGTGCGAGAATCGAACCGGCAACCTTCAGGTTACTAGCCCAACTCTCTAACCATTAGGCCACGACTTCCCCCTCTTTACAAGGACAGCTCTCAGACCATTTCAACTCTGCATGCGGAGGTGTTATTGACCGCTCGCAGCTTCATCAATCACTTAACGATCTCTGTTCAATATTCCCGGCACTGTGTTAACATATACACAAACACATACACAGTCCTCAACCATTCTGAGAGAGACACACTCAGCTGGACTCTAGTGTGTCTGAGCCCAATGGATTGGTGAATCAGGATTTGTTGGTTAGACATCATAAATAATAAATGCTCTGGATTTTACACAAGGCTATGGCTTAGAAAAGAGTAAGGACCATGTACAGTATACCATCCTATTCTATATACAAGAACCATCATATGCAGAATAATAATAATAATAATAATAATATTATTAATAATAATAATAATAATTGTTTTCAATAATGAAAATAAAAATAATTCATTAAAATAAATAGTCAAAGAGATGTAATTGTATTATTCTCTGAAAATGTTGAAAAAAAAATTATAATAATAATAATTAATTAAAGTAGGTAGCCAAAATAGGTTTTATTATTTCCAAATGTTGACTTGTGGCCCAGTCGTCTTTTGTGTTGTTGTTGTTATTGTTGTTGTTGTTTTTAATGTCTGATTCATGACAAGAGTCATTTTTGTGGATTCATTTATTTATAAAAAAAAAAGACTCATTAATAAGTCAGACTTGCTCTGTAATTGCTAAATTGCTGCTGATGAGCATGCCAAGGAGAAGTACGACAGATATCAAGATATTCAGTAAATAATTACTTATATTTACATCTATTTCTCATACAAACAGTTTCAGATGATTTGTAGTATAGCATACGAGTCATATGGAACAATTTTACAATACTTTATAGTGCTTTGTGTCCTTTTTGTGGCCATTCGTTGTAATTGCATGAAAAAGAGCAACCAGCATATTCTTCAAAATATTCCACGTAACAAAAAAGTAGAGAAAGAATGTGACTCAAAATGTTGTTTGTAGCAACTTAGCAAATCATTTTGGGAAGCAGTGGATTGATTTTGAATATACCACAATATTATGGTGTTTTCGTTTTTACTGTTTCCTCTTGCTCTCTCTACTGCAGTTTTCCCTAGCCTTTGGACTGTAACAGTACCAGCGAAAAGGAAAAAGAGAGCGAATGAGAGATAGAGAGAGAGAAGAGAATAAAACGCTGATATGTATTACATGTCTCTTTCGATTCAGTTTGCTCGTTTATCAGTGGCTTGTGTCTGACAGCCCATCACAGCTCTGAGACGGCGGCAGCCACCTCCAGCCTACTTATTGGTGCGGCCACTCAAATTGCCTCTGAAACAATATCTATATATGTACTGTACGTATATATTCGCCACACATTTTCACTCAATACTCTCTGTAAAACAATCTCATATTTCAACTGAGCCCTCTGCTTTTTTTCACTAGTTTTTTTTTTTTTTTTTTAACTAGGGGGGGTTCTCTTGATGCTCCATGATCACAGTGGAGGGCTGAAGTCTGAGGTGTTGAAGAAAGCTGCTAATACAGTGTTTTTAGCCTGATCGATGGAATTTAAACGACCTCAAGGGCACTTGACTGCAGTGGCTTTGGCTGTATGTTTGCCTGTTCAGAATTAGTATTTTTTTTTTTTTTTTTTTTAAACACTTCTTCCTTTTTTCCATTGTTATGGTCTGGCTTGATAATGTTTAAGAAAATAATAATAACCTTGATCGCATACCAAGCCAGTCAGAGTCAGTGATAAAATTCCCATAGTGCATTTCACCTGCAGCTCAGTGTTCTTTTATCTGGTAACAAAAGTTGTGAGTCTGTTGTGATTCCGTAATTGTGGAATATTTTTTTTAAATTCAATTAAAGTACCATTTATTACCATTTATTATTTATTAAAACAAACAAAAATGTGGTAATGTTTTCTTAATCTGGGTTTGAAGTGTGTAATTTCTGGGGATTAAAAAATAATTATTGATTGTTAATTGTGTTGATTATTGTTATTCGTATTATTAGTAGTAGTAGTAGTAGTAGTAGTAGTAGTAGTTTTAGTAGTAGTAGTAGTATCATAAATCAATAGTAATAATGAATAATTGAATGACCCAGTTTCCCCCCATCTGCCAACAAACAGGATTTTATTTTATTTTTATTTGTTTTTATTTTTTATTTTTTTTTATTTTTTTTACATTTTTACATTTTGAAGAGCAAAACTGGACCCCTATGTCCTGAAATTCTTACTGGTCAACCTATTACTATATCAGAGAGCATTGAATTCATAATAAAAATTTATAAATTTATCATCACATGATGTAGCATAACTTTAGTTTACAACTTACTCTTCATTCAAAGCTTTGATTCAGACTCTCAGGGGCTGTTACCTAGCAACACTATATGATGTGGTCGTAGTAACCCGTAGTGAGGCTAGACATGGATTTGAATGTAAATTACTCTTCTCTGCATGTAACACTCACTTTCTGTTTCCAGTGCTTACTGACAGCATTGTCAAGTGAAGAGTGTGTGTTGTTTTATTTGAGATCAGTGTGTGGTCATTATCTCTTCCTCACTGTAGACGAGACACTGGAAAAGGACAGCGTTTGTCTCTGCACGAGGCCTCGTTAATTTAATTAGCTGAGATTTATTTAGTCGAGAGACACAGCTTGAGCTTTGCGTTCACACTCATGTCCGCTTGTTTTTACTTCCAGACAGCCACAAGCTGAATACTTAAAACCACCATCATGTCGTTCCAAACCCATATGAGTTGAAATGTCACCAATATGTCACTCTAAAAATGTTTTCCATGCTTGGACTGGATGTTTTATGTAATGCCATTGAGTTACAGCGTTTGCGTTTGTTTGCGACATTTCCACTCGTCTGTTTTGTTTCAGTCTCTCGCAGTACGAGGCAGTGATGGAAGGATTGACTCCACAGGCCACTGTTCTGCTTTTCTTCCCAGTTTGCAGTCGCAAGCTTTGATTTGTTAAAACTCGGTCTCGCGCCTCCGCCGGTGCACTGCATAGCCAATATGGCCGCCGTGCTGTTGAGCCATAATGGCTGTCTCAGCGGGGGTTTCCCTCCATATCCTCTCTGGTCTGTGAGAGATAACACAGCCTGCTGATTACTGCACCACTGCTCAGATCTCTCATTATAAAGCCTGCGAGATTTAATTTGAACATGGGGTTGTTTCTCAAAACACCACCTATATGCACCGTCGGTGGCAAGAGTAGCTTTTAGGAGGTTCTTTCATTAGTCCATAATACCCCTGTGTGCACCAGATTAAATAAAGTTTTATTTTTAGATGCCTGTAAACAGAAGGTGAGAAAGGAGTCTGACAGCTGCTTTGTTGAACCGGTAAAGGACTGGATTCTTTAGTAGTGCTTCCAAAGGCTATGAATGAGACAATACCTCAAATCATGAAGCTATTTTGACTTAAAAAATGTTAGGGTAGTACAACTGCAACATTATAACAGCACATATCATAGTTGGACCACAAGACTTTGTTAGTTGCACCACATGACTTTGATTTGCAGACAAAAGTGTTTTACTATTAAAACACTTTTTTCTGTTGGATCACATCACTTTGTTGGTCATGCCACATGACTTTTATTTTTCAGACAAAAGTGTTTCATTATACAGTTTTGTCTGTTGGAACACTTGACTTGTTGGTTGTACCTCACAACTGATTTTGCAGACAAACCTGTTTAATCATCATTTCTTATAAGAACAAAGGGAAAAACATTTTTGCAAAATCAAAGCCTCTCTGTAAAAAGTTAGTTGCACCACATGACCTTGATTTCACAGATAAAAGATATTAGTATTTCTTAAATACATATAGGAAGCAATAATAAAACATTTTTATCTGTAAAATAAAGTCGCTCAATAAGTTAGTTGGACCGCATGAGTCTGTTGGTCGTGCCACTTGACTTTGATTTTGCAGAAAGTTTATTAGAAATAATAAGAAATAATAATTGCTTATTATTATTTTAGATTTAAGTACATCAGAAGAAATAATAAAACTTGTTCGCAAAATCAAAGCCTCCATATGATGTTAGATCACATGACTTTGCAAAATCATATCATATTAAAGTCATGTGGTGCAACCAGCAGACAAAAGTGTTTAATTATCATTGTTTAGATATACAATAAATAATAATAAAACACTTTTGCAAAATCAAGGCATGTGTTGACAAACACATTCATGTGGTCCAGCAGACAAAACTTTTTTAATAATAAAAGCAAAACATAAGAAATTGTGTTTAAATAATAAAAGCAAAATCAAAGTAATGTGTTGTGACAAACACATTTATGTGGTCCAACAGACAAAACTGTTTTAATAATAAAAGCAAAACATAAGAAATTGTGTTTTACTAATAAAAGCAAAATCAAAGTCATGTGGTCTAACTAACTCATCATAGAGATGACTCCTGCAAAAGACTTTACGTCTGTGTTCAGCCTTTTAAAAATACTAGATTATTTGCACTTTTCGTTACAAGGCTAAGTTAGTTCAGGTTGTGAAATCCTAATATTTATGAAATAAAAATTAGTGATTGTAAAAAATAAAAAAATAAAAAATAAAAACTTTTCAGCTTGAAAAATTAATTTTGTAAAACTTTTAAAACTGAAGTTTGAAAATTATTGTTAAGATGTAAGATGTGTAAGATCAGGTTTTGTAATCATAATCTGATTACAGTCTACTCTGGCTATGGCAGATGAAGATGAGGGTTTAGGGTTTCGCGAGAGAGCATGTGGGTGGTAAACGTTTGCTCTCAGATTGATGGAGGGGCCTCTAAATCAGTGTGGCCCAACTCTGAAATCAAAATCAGCACCTATCCCACTTTGTCATTAATCAAAGGAACTGGCAGACCTCCCAAATTACACCGTCGCTGAGGTCATGGGGTTTTAGAGCATGTGTTTGGAGGTCCAACTCACTTTCCACGTAATCAATTTCTGTGCAGGCCAGCGCCTTTTTAGTGTGTAGCCCTGATTACTACTGACTCCTCCCATCAGATCTGCATCAAAAAATCACTGCTGTTGTTCCCTTATATCAGGCCCCTCGGATTCAAGCTTGTACCTGATCTCGTCTTTAACTCTCAGAGCTGTTGTTCCAATAATAGGCTTGATGGCAGACTTGTCAACATCCACTCAGGGAGAAATAAAACATTATTTTGGAACTTTGCTACTGTGCAAGATGGCTGTTCAACTTCCTACATCCCATAGTGTAATACTGTAGTTCCACAAAGGGTCCAAAACCACACTTTCAAGGACCAAATGTTTTGCCTTGGCAAGACAATAAAACCATCATTAGCAGGTAACTATTAGCTGGTAACTAATTTTTATTTGATTTTATTTGATTTGATTTTATTTTATTTTATTTTATTTTATTTTGTGTTTTTTTTGTGCACTAAATTTTGCATTTTTTCATTACATTTATACTTTTTTTTGCCTTAAATATCATTATGTAAATCTATTTTATTAATAAAGTAAATAAATGTTAAATAAAAAATTATAATACTTTTTTTCTGACCTGTAAATATTGTTAATGGTATTTTTGTCAGGGATCTGGAGGAAGGACTCAAATGCAGAGAGAGTGTTAACAGATTTATTGACAAACTTTTAGACAGGGCGACAAGACAAACAAGGAGAGAACGAGAGGGACACGTGACAACACTCAGACCTATGAGGACTCTACAAGGACTAAACAAGGGGGCGAGGTAATGGGTAACAAGTAGGCGGGACCGGAGGAGCACATGGCAGACAACAACAAAGACAGAACCATGTGCTCACACACAACACAAACAAGGAAACATTAAACAGTGACAAAACAGACAGGGCTATCAGGGGAGATCCCTGACAATTTTATGGTAAATTATCTCTCTACCAACCATTGGAATGTTTGACAGGAAGCTGATTTTGGACTCGTACCACATCTCTGATAGCCACTAGACAAATGATTTCTACTAGACGTGTAGTCCATCAGAAGCTATACAGTAGCTTCACTAAAAGCCTAAGATATAATTATTGATCCTCATGGTTGTAGCCTTTCATTTGTATTGATTGTGTGTGTGAGACAGTGAATATGAGATGAACCTGTCTGGCTGTGATTGAGAGCTCTCTTTATGGATGTAGCTTGAGCAAGTTTTTGTTGTTACATCCTCAAATTCAGTCATACATCTGACATTCTGCCCATTTTCTTCGAAATATCTGTTATCTTTTCGAATCATCAACCCAAACGCTTTATCAAGATCCATTCCAGGTTGTAAGGACTTTTTTTTTTTGTTTTGTTTTTTTGCCCACCTACTCTTGACACACTTCACATAAGAACCACATAAGGTTTTAGATTGCCATCATCTGTTAGTATGATGACCTTTTTATCTTTGTTGACACTTGTTTTTTCTTTTTGTTTTTTTTTTAAATCTGAAAGCGAGCAAAACTCTTTGTGCTGCACGGACAACAAAAATTGCTTGTAATTTATATTTTAACAGTTTTTTTTTTTTTTTTTTCTCTTGTACTGGTAGCAGAGAAAGTTTGAGACTCAGTAGGGTTTTGAATTTTTGTGTGAGCTTTTTATCTGTAAATGTTCTCTTATCTCTGTTCACCCTGGAGGAGACAACAGAGGGAATAAAGATGTACATACAATAAAAGCTTTTATTTTTTTGACACATATCTTCTCTGTCTTTCTCTTCCTCAGAGTGCCCAGTTCTACAAAGTTACAAATGAAAACCATCACAAGGCAGCAGATGAGGTCAACGCCAAGTTTAAGTGAGTTCAGAATAACACTCTCAAAGTCCAAATACAGATATTCCTCGTGCTGTTATTCATTGTTTTGTAAGCTTTATCTATGTGGGTCTATATGATTATTCTGCAACAGGTATCTTTTATTACTTTGCTATTTTATTTTATGCTATTTTATGCTATTTTATTTATTTGAACATTAATATTTTGTTGCTTCTTAAGTATTATTATACATACACAATAATACAGCTTACACACACACACTATAATACATATACAATAATTTCTTTTTTAAAAAAAGACAAAAATGAACATTTTCATCATTTACTCACCCTCTCATTTTTTAAACTTTATGACTTACTTTCTTCTGTGGAACACAAAAGAAGACATTTAGCCTAATGTCCAAGCTGCTCACTTCCATACAGTTAAAGTGAATGGAGACCAGGGGCACCATTATAAATCACGCACTATATTGAAGCCATACAGTAGCATTGTGTAAGGAACAGAGCAAAAATTAAGTTGTTATTCACTGAAATCTTGTTTGACTTAAAAATCTTCTTTAACAAGGACTCTTATTTATAACAAAATAACACATTTGACGTTTAAAAAGAAACATGAAGGTGAGTAAATAATGACCAGAATTTCATATCCCTTTGAATCTACAAACACACATCCAATCATGAATTACCTGATCCGGAAACACACCAGAGATGTTTCTCTCATATATTGTGACAAACTTTCAGTATTGTCACGAATGTGAAGTCTTGGCCATTAGGCTACTGTAGCTGGAAACATGTAACTGAAGAGCTCTACAATTATAGGACATTTTGGCTCCATATGTCTTAATGTGGCCTATTAGCCCCAATAGTAATGCATGTTGGTTAAGGGGAAGTGAAGGGAGGCCAGCCTGTTTCAGGACTAGCCTGCGCTCACAAATCGCATTAGGCTGTCATTATCCCTCTTCCTCAGTGCCAACACAGGGATCATCGGCTCTTTAGAAATGTCAGAAATTGATTTGTGGTGTCCAGTGGGGCAGAATCGGAGTTGTGAGGGGGGAGGTTGTGCAGCTAATGCTAAATTGCATTAAGAAATGCATTAAAATAGCATTAGCCTGACATGGTTCTTCGCACAGGCCTGGGCCGGGGTGTCATGTGACCAGCGAGGCCACAGTGGATGCTCTGATTGGCTGATTGCATTAGAAAGGTGCATTAGCAGTGCTCTGATTGGATTACGGGATGGAGGGAGGAGAGCGTGTGAGAGGGTTTTTTGTATGTAATGAAATGTCTTCAGGGTCTGATGTTACACGAGGAAAGACGCAAGCTTTACTGACTGCGAGAATAATGAGGTTTAACTGCGTGTGCGTGAGAAAGACAAAAAGAAACTGCAAAGTCTCTGTAAGCTATGAATGATGGGCCACAGGTGTGTGTGTGTTTAGGTTGTACATTAGAGAAACATCCATCTGTATTGCTTTTCCCAAATGGATATTCCAACATTATTCGCCCTCTAAAGGGAAAACAGGTGATAAGATCCTATCAGGAATTGGGTTGGGTAATAAGAATGAAGTATATTTTGTCTGAGCCTTTTGATTTCCTGAAAGTTGAAACTGCCCTAGAGATGGAGGTCCAAATCTGCATAAACGATGGAATTAACATGAGTTTGATATGATAATCTTTTGCTTGAAGTTGTAAATGGTTGTCTCTTCAACGTCTTTATTCTCTTAGTAGCTGATAGCTTTTGATGTGCATGCGGGTTTGGCTTCTGGAAAATCAGTCTGGTATAATTACTTTGTATAATAACATACCCATTTGATTAATTTTTATTTACTTTTATTTTGTCGTTTTGTATTTAACCCTTTTAATCTTTTTTTTTCCGCTTATGTTCTGCATAATAAGAGGGCAATACCATGAACTTGCCATGAATTTATTTTAAGCATTAAGCATTGGTGAAATTTTTATATAAACGTTTCTCTCCAAAATGTTGGTTTTAGTGGTGTAGAAACTAATTTGATGTCAACATGGAATGACATGGAATGAATTGTTGTGGTTATGATGTTCATAACCATTAGTCGGCCAAACAGAACTTGAAGCGCCTAGAAACAAAGCAATATGGTGACAAATTGGTAGGTTAGGGTTGGAATGACATTTATCAACCAGTGGGCTAGAGATATGGTTTAAGGATAGAATTTGAACCAGTAAGATGGATGAAAGTAGAGTTTAGGATTTAAGGTTGAGGGATGAGGTTTGAGGTCGAGGATTAAGATGTTAAGAGGTTAGGTGTTGAAAAATAGAGGGTTAGGATTTAGGGTAAACATTTAGGAGGGGTTTGAACTGGATTGGGAATGGTTGAGACAGGTTTTATGGTTGAAAATTGGGGTTCAGGGTTAGGAATATAGGGGTTGGATTTAGTGACAATGGATACGGTTAGGGCTATGATTGGTTAATAGGAATGTTGTTCTTGGAACAGTAAAGGTTTTCGATCAGAGGATGTTTAAAGTGTGGCATACACTGCAGCTAAATTCGGATATCAATTCACCTTTTAGTTCTGTTCTGTTAACAGACAGTTAAGTAATTTACAGGAGACAGTGACAACCGCATTTTACAACCAAATTAGAACCAAACTGAACAGCTAGCTGTTAATGATGTATTTAAACATGTATAAGAGTTTTTGGTGCCGGAAATCACAGGGAAAGCGGTACGTCTTGACTCATTAGTGTTGCCAGATCTTGCTATAAAAGAATGCAAATAAGTAAAAGTCTATAATAAACTTATACCAAAAACCAAAATATCACAACCACGTGCCTGCTTTATTAATTCCATAAAATGAATTCACTTCACTCTATGAGCCCAAACAATAAGCACAAAGATGCTTAACAAGCATTGCTTATAATAGGCGGACATGGCAACATTTCAAGAGCGTGCTCTGCAAACATAAACAAAACTTGACAGCTCTGTCGACTGTGGTTTAGTCAAAATAGCCTAACATAAGTCTTTGGTTGCTGTAATGTTACTTTGGTCAAAAATAGAGGATACCAAACATTCAAGATGCTGTTTCGTGCACACATAAATGATAATTTGGGGAATTCATTCATTCTATGAATGTTTGTCACTTCTAAAACTTTATAGTGTGTATGTGGTCCATGTTTATATGTACATGTTCACACATACACACAAAAGAATGCAATTAATGCTATTCACACACACACACACACATACACAAAACTTCTGTTCCTCACAGACTTATGCACACACACATCCTGTCAAGCTACACAGCCGTGGATGCTGGATGAATTACAGGTAAATGCTTGAGTGGAACAGTGTGATGTTTTCTCCAGCCACCTGTCAGTGCTGACCTTTGCCTCATTCCTGTGATGCTGTGTTTAAGCATGCACTCTGTGTGTTTGTCTTGTGTCCCCAGGGGGTTGCCATACTCTGTCACACCGAAGCAGTTTCACAGCGTTGACCTCTCTCTATATTCTGCTATCTTCTGTTTTCTGAATGGGTTTAGATGTCCCTGCTCGCCCAGTTTAGTCGCCCATTAACGTGCCCTGTTTGGGTCAAAGGGCACTTGTTGGAATTAGTGTCCCAATGCACTACACCACAGTTTAACGTGATTATCAGTATGCTTTTAATGAATAGTTAAACCAAGTATGGACTAAGGCCAGAAACATGTTCTACTCAAATATGTGAATGCAAACGCTTGGTTTCATGCATCATTGTCGGAATGCATTATAATATGCATAAGGCCTATATATCAGCGTTGCTGTTACTGTTATGGGATGCTATAGTGGGCATTAGTATAAAACTGTTTTTTTTTTTTTACAGTCGGATACTAAAATCCGGTAGTATTTTGTGTAATTTAAAAAAAAAAAAAAAAGTAAATAAATAAAATGCAAAATTCTAAAATAAATTGTTATAAATGCAACTGAATTTAGTGTTGTTTTAATAAATTATAATTATTAATTTATTATTAAATTTTATATATGTGACCCTGGACCACAAAACCAGTCATAAGTAGCACAGGTATATTTGTAGCAATAGCCAACAATTCATTGTATGGGTCAAACTTATTGATTTTTCTTTTATGCCAAAAATCATTAGGATATTAAGTAAAGATCATGTTCCATGAAGATATTTTGTACATTTCCTACTGTAAATATATCAAAACTTAATTTTTTGATTAGTAATATGCATTGCTAAGGACTTAATTTGGACAACTTTAAAGCAATTTTCTCAATACTTTGATTTTTTTTTTTTTTTTTTGCACCATCGGATTCCTAACATACCAATATCCTAAATATATATACATACATATATATACATATAAATATATATGAAGAGTTTATTTGCAAAAACAAGTAACTCCATTTTTTTAAATTTTCAAAAATCATGTTTTTTATGTTATCATGTTTTTGTGTTTTATTGTTAGTTAGCAGTTTTTTAGTTATTTTTTAACCTAGTCAATATAACCCAACTGCAGTTGGATTGAGATTAATACATATATACATATGTATTTATGTATGTATGTGTGTGTATGTATAGTGTACAGTAGAATAATCGTAATTCATTTTACATTTTCTAAAAATTATCATACATTTAGATATTACAAATTTCTAAAAAACTATTTTGTTATAGTCAGATATTAAAATCCAGTAGTGTAAATAAATAAATAAATATATTAATAAATAAATATTATTTAATTATTGAATTATATATTATATATTTAAATAATGTTAGATATATTATTACAATGTATATCACTTTATTACAATCCTAGAAATTTATAAAGAATTTTTTTTTCTAAAATGTATTTTGTTTAAATTAATTTTATACAACACTAAATACTAAAATCTGTTGTAAATACTACAAGTGAATTTAGTATAATTTATAATAAATTATAATTATTATTTTCCAATCCTCCTCCTCCTCCTCCTCCTCCTCCTCCTCCTCCTCCTCCTCCTCCTTCTTCTTCTTCTTCTTCTTCTTCTTCTTCTTCTTCTTCTTATATTGATAAAATTGACGGTGTTATTAAATTGAATGTTTTTAACAATTAACTTTGAATATTAAATGATGGTAAGGGAATCAAAATTTTAAAGTACAGGAAATGAGCATACACATTTTAATATCTGATATCAAATTTTAAAAATTCTTAATATCAACTGATAACCGATACAGTACCGATATATTGTGCATCCCTAGCACCTGCATTTGCATACATTCATAGAGATTATTTCTGACCCTACATGAGATTGTCTTGGCATTCTCTCACGTCTCCTTGGAAAAACCCCATCATACACCACAAAATCTCAGATTGTAAAAGGCTGCTCTTTAGAAGAAATAACTCCTCTTAAAAGGCCATGAAGTTTGACTGCCTATTGAAGCACAGCTTGACCTCTCTCAGAGAACACAATTATAGCTATTACAACAAAATATAAGTGAATGGCAGTACACCAGCCACAATATTTAAGCTAAGTGTTCTGTTTTAAAAGAGGTCATTCTAAGGCTTAACGCCAAAGAATATCTACGTAGAGTAAATAGCCTTCTCACTCAACAAGAAAACCTCCACACACACAGTCTGGTGCTGCCACAGGTTATCAAACCCTCATCATCTTTAAAAGTATCTCTCCAGACTCCAGGCAGGCCACTTTTAGCTCTGTTACATCTTTACCGCGTCTGGGATTACCTATATATCATTCTCTTATCTTCCCTCCCACCCCTTCATCTTTTTGTTTTGCCTTTCTCACCCTGGCATCAGACCTCTGCTCATCTTCTCCATCCAAAAGCCTCTCTTTTTTCCCAATTCCACCTTTTCCTTCCATCCCGACAGGTAATGGGACGATGCGAGTTTGTTTCGGAGCCCCTGGTTTTAAAAATGCCGAAAATGAGCGCTTATCATTTTTCTTCATAACTGCTTCATTTGTTTTGATTTCTGTCCGCCTGTCACACACGCCGTCAGTTCCTAAATGAACATACATGTGGTTTTTTCAGAAGTGGACGCTTAACCTCTTCACCCCGCTAGACTGCGAGTGCTCATAATGATGACGGATAGTAACATGTCTGTTAAGAGAGAGATCCCAGTTCATCCGGGCTGACTGTAAAACACTGGACTGATATTTCATTAGTCTTGATTTGCGAGAATTAATACTTTTTGAGAAATGTGTGCTGGTATTTTAATAAGCTGAATGCTGCAGGAAGGGCTTCTTTGTGCCTTTTGTCTGCCCTTTTTCCTGCGGCTGAACGGTTTTTGCCTAGTAAATCCCCTACAGACTGCACACCTATAGGAAGTCCTTCTTGTGCTAGTGTAGGTTAAAAGGAAGGTTGCGGAATCATGGGATAATTTAGAGCGCAGTCTCTTTCTGTCCTTTTCCTGCCTTTCTTTCAGAAGCTCTCTTTTTCTCGCTCCTCCTGTGATAAAGCATCTCATATCTGTGTGTCTCTCTCAGCCCTCGGTGTCACAGTCGTCCAAGCGCCTGCTCGCTGTGATTTATGGCCCGCATCTACTTCTTTTCTTCCAAAAACCATTTCAGTTATATGGAGGGATTTACGCAGGGACATAAATAAATATATACACGCCTATGATATTATAGAGCTGTCCTGCTTTTTGACGCCTGATATGTGGATAGTGAGGGAGAGAACGGGAGAAATAAAAAAAGATTGTGAAGGTGCCATTCAGCTGTGTTGATGTGTGGGTATTTTACTCATAATGCTATTAAGTATTAAAAACTCACATGATGTTGTTTGAATAACAAAGTTGGCAGTTTTTTTTTTCAATCCTAAATTGCACACTATTCATGTTATATACAGTAGTATAATATGCAAGATTAGAAGTAGTGTGTACCAAATCATGTTGAAAGTAGTATGCCAGTGATGATAAGCTATTTCGGAAGTATACATAGTCCTATATTTTCAGCTAATATTATCCATAAATCCTTGCGCTACAGAGGAGGATGAGTTTGACAGTTTTATTTGATCTTTTGATGCTACCATTGCATTTTTTTTTTTTTTAATGTGAATCTGAAATTAATATTTAAAATTCATATTAATCATGGTCAGAGGAAAGATCTGTTAATGTTTTTGAAAGAAGTCTCTTATGCTCATCAAGGCTGCATTTGATCAAAAATGCAGTAAAAACAGTAATATTGTGAAATATTACTACAGTTCAAAGTACCTGTTTTCTATTTGAATATATTTAATTTATTCCTGTGATGCACAGCAAAATTGTCAGCAGCCATTACTCTGGTCTTCAGTGTCACATGATCTTTCAGAAATCTTTTTAATATTCTGATTTGGTGCTCAAGAAACATTTTTATTATCAGTGTTGAAAACAGCAGCGCTGCCTAATATTTTTGTGGAAAAAATTATTTTTTAGAATTTTGAAAACTTTTTTTTTTTTTTTTTTCCGAATTTTTAATGAATGGAAATTTAAGAAAAACAGCATTTGAAATTTTGTTTAACAAAATATCTCAGTTGTCACAGTACGTCTGTGCTGACTAAAATTAATAATTTCTTAATTGCAAAAACAAAAAACAAAAAAACTTACTGAACCCAAAGTTTTGACCAGCACTGTACATTTATATTTCATTTATATGTATATAATTTAAAAAGTATGTAATTACTAAGGTTTTTAGCTGTCACTTATGTTTACATGCAAACACAGTATAGTGCATATACATAATATATCTGGTTGTATATCATGCTTTTTTGGCTAATATTGTCCACAACCCTTAAACTTTGAAAAAGGTTTGTGTTTGTGACTCTTTCCAATTTCTCAAGTATAAATGGACCAAAGGGGGACTACCATACTAGTTTTTATAATGTGGTGGTCCCAGTAGTGCCGTACTGTTTTATTACATACCTAAAATTATGTACTGTTCCATCACCAGTAAAGTACCATAGAAGTACGATTTTCTGTCTTGTTTTATCCATTTCTCAACTCTAATGTGTTTCTTTTTGCTTTTTTCTGAAGTTTTTTTTTCCCTGTGACAGTCTAGAAGAGGGATGATGTGTGATAGAGAGCAGCTGTGTGTATTTAAGTGGACGGATTGAGGAAAGGACATCGAGATATAGAAAGAGAAGGATAAGAAAAGAGAGAGGGTGAATCCCCAGTCCTTCCGGGACCCAAAGAGTTGAGATTGTGACTGACAGCGGCCGTCCATTCACTCCTTCATTCATCCGCCCTTCAGAACAGCTAATATGAATGACGGCGAGGATTAGACCGCGTCTGATCTAAAAAGAGTGCCTCTCTGAATAGAGCAGGATAACATCTCCCTCCCGCCCCAATCCTTTCTTTGCCTTTTGCTGTCCCAAAGGTCACCCCTGTCAAATGAAGAGTTTTGTGTGTGTGTTCTAATCCTCCGGGGCCAGAGGTGATGTTTCGTTTTTGGCCACGTTGGGCCTCAGATTTCATGGGAACCGGGTGGTCTTCGTCTGTGTGCCCAGTGTGACCCACTGTATCCTTTGTATCTTATTCACAGAATGATATTTGGTTGAAAATTCGCTCTTTTTGTGACCTCGAAGGATGGATGAGTTGTTGATAGCGATCTGCAAGGTCTTGCAAAATCCAGCAGGAAACTCAATGCTGTCTGGGTCAAAGTTGGATATTCTGGGGTGTTTGCAAATACATTTTGGAAAAAGCGCTCGAGTTGAGTTCACATGTTGCTTACTAAGTATCACAGTGGTAGTTTCTTTCAAAATACCTTTAGAGTTGCATACAGATACTGTTACTACATTAAAACATTGAATTATAGATTGTCAAGAGAAAAAATTAATTAAAAAATATTCTTATGTGCTTTACAGGGATCCCATAATAAACATACATAAATACATAACAGTAAGCATATAAACTGTTTTGGCACCAATTTCTTTACTTGTAGTTATGATTGTGAAAGGTCCTTGCTGGTCAAATGATTGGAATAATAACAAATTTTTATCTATTTAACAAAAATTCAACATTGATAATAATGATAAACATTTCTTGAGCACCAAATCAGCATATTGCAATGATTTCTGAAGGATCATGTGACACTGAAGACTGGAGTAATGATGCTGCTTTACCATCTCAGGAATAAATTACATTTTAAAATATATTAAAATATAACAATTATTCTAAATTGTAATATTGTAAAACTGAATAATATTTGACAATATTACTGTATTTCTGATTCAATGAATGTAGCCTTGGTGAGCATAAGAGATTTCTGTCAAAAACAATTTTAAAAAAAATCATAATTATTACAAACCTTTGACCTCTAGTGTATATTTTCATTGTAATTGTTGCAAAACAAAGTTGGTCATAGGCATGTTTAATTTTTCCCCCCGATAATCCATAGCAAGCCATTGTGAAATGAGAGAGAAAAAATAAAAGATAGTAGATAGATAGATAGATTTGGTGTCATTCAAACATTTGAGAACTTTTTTTTTGTCACAAAATGTAAATTGATATTGCTGTCTAATATTAGACAATATATTTATCGGATTTATCAGTGCGGACTGTTGGGTTCAGACACATGGTACAGCTGGTGGGTTTAGACGCAGGTGTGTGTATGTATGTGTGTGTGTCAGTGAGAGAGCATCTTGCCACTGGAGAATCTACACATCAGAGACACAAGCTGCACTGATTAATACTGCTTTCAATTGTCGGGGTGGGTGGGAGTGTGAGTGGCTTTACTTAGCTGTACTTAGGGGACAAAACTGTCAGCAGAAGTTAACTAAATCTGACATATTCCCTTTAGAGACATATGTGAAGGTCATCAAAATTCAAAAATGATTAATAAATTAGGTAAATAGTGTTTTTATTTATTCTAAAAATGCCAAGAAATTCATTTAGGTTTGAGTTTAGGTTAGTAATGTTAACCAGCTTTATAAAAACCTATGGCATATGTTGATTTAGGTTAAATATGTGTGGTTCAGGATGTCTGTGGCTTCTACAGCTGATGTATGTCTTGAAGCGGCACCTCGTTAGACCTTCTGCTCTGTGATTCAACGTGCAATTCTGCACCAATCAATTCCACTATTGATTAGTGATTGATCTGATGTTTACTTGTGAAAACAAAGCAAGGATATCATTTAACAGCTCTTTGTCACTGCCACAGGATCTGTTTATTAAAAATGGAAAATATAATTATGATGGATGACCACATTCATTTGCTAAATATATCTGTCCTCTGACTGTTTTTACTCTCTCTTTCTTCCCTTCTTTTACTTTTTTTTGTCTCTCTTTCTCTCTCTCAGGCGATATGAAATTAGTCCAGTGTGCACCGACCTTCAGGGGCAGATTCTGAAGTGCTACAGAGAAAATACTGGAAAAACTCTGCTGTGCTCCAACATCGCCTCTCTATACATGCAGTGTGTCAACAGTGCAAAACAGGTAAATATTAGACTGTGTATCTATGTCAGTGCCTGATATAGTTGTAGTTTTGTTGAATCAGATCAAAAATATTTGTCACTGTTTTTTTTGTTTTTTTTGTGTGTGTGTATTCTATTTTATTTAACACAAGCTTAAGAAATGGTTAAATTATATATCTTCCAGAATTTTACTTTATAATAAATTATTTGAAATAATTTTAAATTTAAATAATTTGAAAAATATTGTTCAAATATTATTTTTTATTTGTCAGGTAAATACATGTACAGTTTGAGATCTTTGTTCCAGGGCACGTGAGAAGTGTTTTAACATAATATAAAATGTTAATGTTATAAATTCTCTCTCTCTAGATATTTCTCTCTACACATATACACACTTTTTAATATATATATACACATATACACACTTTATATATATATATATATATATATATATATATATATATATATATATATATATATATATATATATATATATATATATATATATATATAAAAATACAGTTTGAGATAATTATTCTAGAGAATATGATTAATGTTTCATCATAATATGAAATGTTAATATCTAATATAAATGTAGAGCCACATATAAATGTTTAATATAAATGTAAAATAGATTGTAGAAGAATTGAATTAAATCTTCACTCATGTAAGTCTTTTAAAAAAACTTTTGCCGCTTTTGTCCATAGTACTAGTAGTATGTATTAAGACACATTCTAGTGTGTGCGTCTTCTGTTTTGTATGTTCTACCAGTTCCCATCAACCCCAGCGTACGAATTAGCATCTACAGCTGCTCTTTAGCCCACAGCATTAAGATCCAGTGAAACAGCCTTGCCGTCATCTCCAAGCCCTGTAATAACACACTCTCTGCATGACCCGAACCTCCATTTGCAAATCCAAACTTCTGCCCAGTGTTCTCTCACTTTCCGCTTGGCTACAGGCGCCACTAAGTTCACTCTAAATTGTAGGCTCAGACGAAAGACTCATTTCCATAATACCAGCTGACAGCTGCTGTTCTTGGTGCGGGCCTAAGTGTGTGTTAAATGAAATAAGTGGGAACAGGGACGTGTCATTTAAATAGCGTTGTTCCACAATCCCCCGTTGCAGCATCCCTGGTCCGGATTCCATAATGCAAGGATGGAAATAGGCAGCATTGGACTGACCCTCTCCGAAAATCTCCTCTGCACACTCCAGCAATTCTATGCAAACACAATTTATATTCAGATGGGTCTTTCCATTAGATTTTTACAACAGCACAGTTTGGGGAGCGAGAGCGAAAGAGTGTTGCCCTCTGGGGTATTAGTTTAAAACAGCGCTGTGAATTCTGCTGCACTTAAGCAATACATCATGTAAATAAAGAGATGTTTTATTCATTGTTGTGTATGCGCCAAATTTACCTGTAACTTCTTTAGCATCTCTAATGTTTTTGTGTTTTTGTGTTTGCGTATATGCATGTTCTTGCACGCAGGCCTGTTCTTAGTATTGCTGTTTGGTGAATTTAATATGGATTCCAATAATGGCATGAGGTATTTTATGATTTTATTGACTCAGCTGTGAGGAACAGAGGTTACCTGTGTAATAAACTTTTATTAGTCACACAGGAAGACCAAAAAATAACAGTCAGATAACAAAATAACTAACCTGTGCTTTGAGTATGTGTGAGAGAAAGGGATGGAGGGCTGTGCAGCCAAGCAAAATATATGTATTTTGAATATATCAGAGCTATAATTTGCTGTAAAGCTACCATTTACTACAGCAAAACACTTTTTTGAATGTATTGAGTCAGTTACTTATGCCCATTTCCGCCACTGAATAAAAAAAAAAAAAAAAAGGTAATTGTGACTTTATCTCACAATTCTGACTTTTTTCTTGCAGTTGCGAGTTTACATCTCGCAATTCTGACTTTTTTTCTCAGAATTGTGAGATTTAAAGTTATAAAGTCAGAATTGCGAGATAATCACAATTCGGAGAAAAAAGTCAGAATCTCGCAATTACAATAAAAAAGTCAAAATTGTGACATAAAAAGTCGCAATTACCTTTTTTTATATTTTATTTAGTAATGGAAACAGGCTTCCATAGTTGCTTGAGTAACTGCTCTGACAAATACAGTGTGTAATTTGTTACACTGAATATTTTTGACCAATTCATTAAAATAATCATCATAAGAGTATTTTTTTTGTGAATCTCTACGCTTTTTTTCATTAGTTTTGTTCTGTTCTGTTTTGTTTTGTTGTTCTGTGTTTGGGGTTTGTTTTGTTCTGTGTTTTGGTTGGTGATTTTTATTTGTAATTTGTTTTTTTTTTTTAATTTGTTTTTTTTTGCATGATCACTATGCAGTAGATACGTGTTGTGTATTTATTGTCTTAACATCAGAACCCAGACTTTTATTTATTTATTTTATTTTTTTATTCAATCCAGACTACAAACTCATATGCTATGGTGAAATATAATCATAGTATCATAGTAAATTAGATCAAATAGTGATTATCATAGGAAATTAGATTTAAAAAAAATGGTTTGTCTAGAATGTAATATTTTGCCTTGCATTGTTTTGATTTTAAAGGACGTGGGCATGTCAAGCAACCTTTCCATGCTGGCAGCAATCTAATTTAGCTAAATCTACTAAAAAACAGTTTTCCACCAAAATACTGTAGTTTGATTGGACAACCTGTCACCTTGGCTTTGACTTGCCACGAATTGTAGGTTCTCCTTCGGTCCCTGGCATTTTTGACTTCCATCTATTGCCACTGTAAATCACAATGTCTGATATTCTGGCCAGTCCTTGCTTGTCTGTCTGGATCTGGAAGTCCCTCAGGATCTTATCTTTGTCGTTTTCAGAGAACAAGGACTGGATAGCTCTGTATATTTGTATAAACAAGTCTTATTAAAAGAATCTAGATAGAGTGGTTCTAATCAGTGGTCACCATTGCTAAAGAGCCAAAGAGGAATGAATTCCCCTGATACGGCCTGAGTAGCAGAGAGGGTAACAACAGTGATCGGTCACGGCTGTGGCTTTGTGGACGTAATTACTCCATGGTTTATCTTTGCTGGACTGATAATATTTTGGCTGTGACCTCCTTCTCCTTCTTCCATCACTTTGTGAAGCAGTGACTGCGGTACAACCCCGAGCCGATAGTGCCCTGAGCCCAGAGATAAAGTATACGCCCTCTTCCTCTCAAAGCACCATGAATACTACTATATCGCCAGCAATCTCTCATTCGCTCTTTCTTATTCCTAACGCGTGGTCAGACACTCCTCACCCTCCCTCCCTCTCTTTCTTCTCTACTCTCAACTGTCGTCCACTCTATCGGAAAGAGCGGAAGAGTTTGTGACTACAGCATCTGTTTGTGCCAAGGAGTATTTTTCACTGGCTCAAACTCGTGTCCTTCAGAGGTTTGGGACAAATGCCACCACCTGTTCCAGTGTTTTTCTCTAGTCTAGAACTTTTTACATATTTTTAGCATTATGAAATCATGCTCAAAATAAACAGTGAGTGTGTGAGAGAGATACAGGAATGCATTGCCTTATTGCAGTGCCTTAAAGATTAATTTACACCTATATTGTATATCTTCAGATCACAAAAAGAGATGATTTACTGTTTTCAATACAATAAAAGTGAATGGTGACCAAGGTTTTTTTGTATTATTATTATGATTATTATTTTGTACTATTAGAATATTTATTATTATTTTATTAGTTTTTTTGGTCACACTTTAATTTAAGGTCCAATTCTCACCATTAACAAACTAATGACTGTGACCTTTGCCTCAATAAACTCCTAATTTGCTGCTTATTAATATTTAGTAAAGTAGTCGTTAAGTTTAGGTATTGTAGAATATGGTAATGCAGAATATGTGCTTTATAATATACTAGTATAATATACTAATAATAGTATGTTAATAATAGGCATGCTAATAAGCAGGTAGTTAATAGTGAGAATTGGTCGATTGGTAGTGTTAATGTTTTTTTATATATATATTTTTATATTGTTTTTTTTTTTTATATTTCGATTTAGCTTTAACAGTTTTCTGTCTTTTAATTTTAGTATAAAAAAATTTATACTTCAAGTTTAATAATAACATTTAATTTATTTGGCAAGGCAACATTTTTAATTTAATTAAAAATTTTAATTGAATTTAAGTTTTCATCTAATATTTATATTTCATTTTATTTCAACTTTATTTCAGTTATTAAAAAAGATTTTTATTAGTTTTATTTTTGTTAATAATATTAATAATTAATAATAATAATAATTATAATAATAATTATGGACATCTTCAGATTTGGCGCTTTGCATGTTTATATGTGCCATATTTGTATATACAGGTGCATCTCAATAAATTAGAATGTCGTGGAAAAGTTCATTTATTTCAGTAATTCACTATCTCAACAAATTAGAATATGGTGACATCCCAATAAGCTAGTCAACTCAAAACACCTGCAAAGGTTTCCTGAGCCTTCAAAATGGTCTCAGTTTGGTTCACTAGGCTACACAATCATGGGGAAGACTGCTGATCTGACAGTTGTCCAGAAGACAATCATTGACACCCTTCACAAGGAGGGTAAGCCACAAACATTCATTGCCAAAGAAGCTGGCTGTTCACAGAGTGCTATATCCAGAAAGTTGAGTGGAAGGAAAAAGTGTGGAAGAAAAAGATGCACAACCAACCGAGAGAACCGCAGCCTTATGAGGATTGTCAAGCAAAATCGATTCAAGAATTTGGGTGAACTTCACAAGGAATGGACTGAGGCTGGGGTCAAGGCATCAAGAGCCACCACACACAGACGTGTCAAGGAATTTGACTACAGTTGTCGTATTCCTCTTGTTAAGCCACTCCTGAACCACAGACAACGTCAGCGGCGTCTTACCTGGGCTAAGGAGAAGAAGAACTGGACTGTTGCCCAGTGGTCCAAAGTCCTCTTTTCAGATGAGAGTAAGTTTTGTATTTCATTTGGAAACCAAGGTCCTAGAGTCTGGAGGAAGGATGGAGAAGCTCATAGCCCAAGTTGCTTGAAGTCCAGTGTTAAGTTTCCACAGTCTGTGATTATTTGGGGTGCAATGTCATCTGCTGGTGTTGCTCCATTGTGTTTTTTTGAAAACCAAAGTCACTGCACCCGTTTACCAAGAAATTTTGGAGCACTTCATGCTTCCTTCTGCTGACCAGCTTTTTTAAAGATGCTGATTTCATTTTCCAGCAGGATTTGGCACCTGCCCACACTGCCAAAAGCACCAAAAGTTGGTTAAATGACCATGGTGTTGGTGTGCTTGACTGGCCAGCAAACTCACCAGACCTGAACCCCATAGAGAATCTATGAGGTATTGTCAAGAGGAAAATGAGAAACAAGAGACCAAAAAATGCAGATGAGCTGAAGGCCACTGTCAAAGAAACCTGGGCTTCCATACCACCTCAACAGTGCCACAAACTGATCACCTCCATGCCACGCCGAATTGAGGCAGTAATTAAAGCAAAAGGAGCCCCTACCAAGTATTGAGTACATATACAGTAAATGAACATACTTTCCAGAAGGCCAACAATTCACTAAAAATGTTTTTTTTTTTTATTGGTCTTATGAAGCATTCTAATTTGTTGAGATAGTGAATTGGTGGGTTTTTGTTAAATGTGAACCAAAATCATCACAATTAAAAGAAACAAAGACTTAAACTACTTCAATCTGTGTGCATTGAATTGATTTAATACAAGAGTTTCACAATTTGAGTTGAATTACTGAAATAAATGAACTTTTCCACGACATTCTAATTTATTGAGATGCACCTGTATATGCAAACCTAAATAAGACTGAAGAGATTTTCATTGAAAAAAATTGCAAGTGTTTCTCACATAAATCACTCATATGACTTCAGAAGATTTGGTATATAGCACACTATTCATATGGACTGTTTTTATAGTATGTTATGGACTTATATGATGTATTTTTCAGCTTGAAAGTTTTATTGTATGGAAAAGAACAGTGAGAAACATCATTTAATTGTCCTCATTTACTTTCTTAATAAATGTTAAATATCCAGTTTTGCTGGAATATATGTATGATTATATAAAATGGTTGCAACTGCAGTTAATGAGAGTTCAAATAAGGACAAATCTGTTGTTTTCTCTCAAAACGTCTCTATGGCTTCTTCCTTTTTTATAGTCTTGACGACAGACCGTGACGCTCGTCTATCTTCTCCTCTCCTTCTCTTCCATTCTGTCTCCTTCTCTCACTCTAGGGATTCTTATTTCCTGTTATCGGGTGCAGTAGCCTGTGAGAGATGCGTATTGACGGGAAGAAAGAGCCGCATGTTTACGTTTGGTTGTGTTGGGGCTTTTTGCTTCCACTGTGGTTTGCCGTGTGGCTCATCTCTCAAGAATATGCACACATGCACTCACATTCATTCCTTTTTCCTTTTAACTCTCTCTTTCTCCTTGTGAATTTGCATGCAAATGCCGTGGAAACGTGCCACTGCATCTCTTGCTTTTTTCCTAACACACACTCTGTCTTTTTGTCTTTTTCTAGGACAAGTTGAGGACTGGAGGTTAAGTCTCTGTGCGGAAGACCTGTTTGTGTTTGTGATCTCACCGTTTATCGACTGTTGCCAAGGAAAGATGCCACCCGGAGACACACCTGAGCAGACCTGAAGCAGAATCTGCAGTGGATTGAGAGCTAGATACCCTTGAAACTTCCTTTTTTTCCTATACCCT
Organism: Spinibarbus caldwelli; assembly: GCA_039654775.1. Lineage (NCBI taxonomy): Eukaryota > Metazoa > Chordata > Actinopteri > Cypriniformes > Cyprinidae > Spinibarbus > Spinibarbus caldwelli. The sequence goes on along the minus strand of CM077228.1, from coordinate 11,931,796 downwards.
TTCCCATCACTTTTACCTTTCTACCTCCTTCCTGTTATTTCACCTTTATCCAGTAAAGGGGAAACTGGTATCCATTTCTGAAATGGACAGAATCAGAAAGCAGCGGCGATCGTAGGTGAAACTCACCTGAACCAGAAAATGCACCTTTTTTTGGTTCACAAAGGATAGCACACAGTGAAGAGAACCGAACTAGACACCAAATATTGGCCACACTAGGCCAATCTAGACCCAACCACAACAGAATCCCAGAACTCTGAGTTGGTTCTAGATTTGGTCGGTCTGGCTGCGTAGCGTCACTTATCCAGTCATCATACCTGTGATCCACGCTGTTAACCCACCACAATCCTCCATCACACTTCCCATTGCACTAGTCACATCCTCCAGCTGTTTGTTGTGCTTTTGCGTGTGATGTTCAGTATCGTTTTTTGTCTCGTCGTTCACACAAAAAGGTCAGGTCTGATCCCCTGATCTGCTTTAAATAAACAATTCAAACCCTAAGCCACTTCTGACTGTGTCCTATTATTGTCTTAATACTAGCACTCGATTAAACGCATCTAAAGAATTAACTACATGACAGTTATTCAGAAATAATCACATGATAATTTATATGAAAGCCTACAAAATCCAGTCTAGTTTGCAATTGAATTTCAGGTTTTGCCTTGTTCAATCAAGTCAGCTCACACCTAGCTATTTTTCAGTTCTTATGCCGATTTTTTAAAGTGCAGCATTTTTATAAAATGTTTTAAAGAGGTTTTTTAGACTTTTTATTCATTTTATTATTATCATTTATAATTCATTTTAAATTGAATCTCAAATAATTAGAATATCAGACCAGTCTTTGGCCATAAGTGCTTTATAAATAGTATTTAAGATGAATAAAAATCAGCTTTTTATTGAATTAATTGTACTACATTTATATGATAAATTGAATAAAAAATAAATACAATATCGGATCAGTCTTTAGCTGCTACATCGTGTCTCAAATTTTTCAGTCCTTGTGCCATTTTTAAAATGTTCTCAAGATGTGTTTTAATACTTATTTTACTAAATGAGTTAACATCGCAGCATTAGTTACAGTGAAAACAAATATACTAAAATGTAAAAAATAAGTTTTTTTTTTTTTTGTACTAAGTACTACAAATACATTTACATATTTATATGCTTAATAAAAATACCCTGCAATTGTACTTTTGGTGTACTAAACTGGTACTGTATACTTAAAGTCTGCTAAACTGGAACAACTTATTTTGTGCTTAATGTTCTTTAATTGTGCAGAAGTAGAGCTGAAGTCCAACTAAAGATATGCTTTTGATTGTGCTAAAGTGGAACTAGTCCAAGTATACTTCAGGTACACTTCAAATATCTTCCATTTAAAGATTATACAGAGATCATACAATCCTTGTTAGTGATATTAAAAAACGCATTTTAGGCATAATATTAAGAAATGTGCACTGTTATAATAATAAAATTTTAATTATAATTTTATGTTAGTCTTAAGTGATATGTCAGTAAATATGTTTAAAGTATATTTAGTATGAAATAAATGTATTTTAAATAATGGAATAGTGTTTTTTGTTGTTGTTTTACTAGGGTTATTATGTTTCTTATGCTTTGATGACATTGAGTTGTAGATTAGGAATAGTTTCGTGAAAACCCTTTTTGATATGGAGAATTGGAAAAAAATCAAGCGAGAACTGCAAAGAATGAGAGCGCTTGAGAGTGAAAGCACGTTTCCATCCTAAAGCGTAGCCTCTCTCTCTCTTTTATATCTCTTTCCCCTCCCTCATTCTCCTCACCATTTTAAATTTATCCGTCAGACTATGCAGTGTCGCTCCAGTAGTTCTGGAGAGCAGTGAAAATACCTCTTCACTTTCAGGCTAAAACCCGCTTCTCACACACATACACACATTTATAAAGTTGCCAGCCATGAGAACTCCTCTCCATGCCAGATGAACATTCTCTGTGCACTGGTGGTCTGAAAACATGGCAAACAAAAACATGCCATCTCTACTGGAACTCCTTTTCTCTCTCATACACACACACATCCCTAATGTTGGACTCCAGACACATTTATGAAGGTACTGGAAGTTGGACTGACTAAATGAAGGCTGTTTTTCAGGTGAGGCCAAGGCTGGATGGACAGCACCACAAAATGAATCAAAATTTCTAGGCCAAGTTTTTTTTGAAGCACCTGGGAATGTGTTGAATCCTCAGAGACCCTGTCAGTCAAGTGCGTTTTGTTCCAGTTGAGACCCTCAATAGTACTTCCTTAAAGAAATTTTTCACACAAAAAATGAAAATTAGCTGAACATTTACTCATCATCAGGCCATCCAAGATGTACATGAGTTTGTTTCATCACAAAAGATTTTGAGAAATGAAGCTTTACATCACTTGCTCACCAATGAATGCTCTGTAGTGAATGGGTGCCGTCAGAATGAGAGTCCAAACAGCTGATAAAAACAACACAATAATCCACAAGTAATCCACATGACTCTAGTCCATCAATTAGCATCTTGTGAATTTAAAAAAAAAAAAAAACTGCATGATTGTAAAAACAAAACAAAAACAAATCAATCATTAAGGTGTTTTTAACTTTAAACCGTTTATTCTGGCCAAATTACCAGCTCATAATCTATTATAACGCTTACTCCAGTGAAAAATTCTATCCACTGTTGTTCTCTCACATCAAAATCCACTGACATATTTGTCTATAACTGTTTTGGACTGTATTCACTTGTAAATGGTGTTTGATCTATGCATATTTCTCGCCTGATTCAGATGAGATGATTATTTACTGGAGAAAAGAAGTATTATGGGAAAACCTGGAACCAATTTACAAACACGCAGATTTTCACTTCACAAGACATTAATTAATGGACTGGAGTCGTGTGAATTACTTGTGTATTATTGTGGGGTTTTTTTTAATCAGCTGTTTAAACACTCAATCTGACGGCACCCATTCACTGCAGAGGATCCAATTGTGAGCAAGTGAGGTTTTGCTAAATTTTCCAAACCTGTTCCAATGAAGAAACAAACTCATCTACATTTTGAATAGCCTGAGAGTGAGTACATTTTCAGCCAATTTTCATTTTTGGGTAAACAAACAATTAACATTTTTTGTCAGTCCAGAAAATGTTCATATCTGTAATCTTTTGTCAAAATAGCTATCTCCCCTTTTCTCTGGTCTTACATTTGTAATCCGTATCATTCTTCATCTGTGCGCTAAATGGATCCATGCCCTTTACTCCTGCCAGTCTTTTCATGTCTATCTTTTTGCCATTGACATCGTGCCCACAAATGTTGGCTGTCTCTCACAGCTCTTGGTTTTCTCCATCATTGCCTCCCAGAAATCAGAGGTTAATCTTTATTCTGTAAAGATTATTCCTCTCAGGGCAGATCTCGCTCTCATCTCCTCCCCTCAGAGCAACTACAGGGGAAATACTTCTAAGTCATCTCTACTTTATCAGTGCTTTTCCTCTCTTTCTACTTCTTTTCTCTGATAGCTTTTCAGATTGTTCCTGTTTGTGTGCTGTGTGAATGTTTCTGCCGGCTGTAATCAAAGAGAGTTTCTCACAGAGGGATTATGGATTCTCTCTCTCTGTGTTTCTCAGGTACTCTAATCCTTGCCCAACTAACACTTGGCTTTATGGGAGTGACAGCTGAACCATCATTTTGGATTCCTTGTTACATCTTAAAGTATTAGTTCACCAAGAAAATGAAAAGATTGTCATCATTTGCTCACCCTTATTCATTCTAAACATGTAGGACTTTCTTTCTTCTGTGGAACACAAAAAGACGACATTTTGGAGAATGTCCGTGCTGTTCTTCTGGCTACAGTGGAGGTTGATGGTGACCAAAAGAAAAAAAGGGCTCCAAAAAGATCTATAAAAATAAGATTTTTTAATTCATTTTTTTTTTTTTTTTTAAATTTACTTTTTGTTTTGTTTTTATTTACGTAGTCAGTAGCCTATAGCTTATCTCACAGTCTGGGGAATGCACATTTGACAACTTATGAAAAATAGATGAAAATATCAGAGACAACAGTATATGAATGGTCTTATTTTAATTATCTAGGGATAGTTCACTCAAAAATGAAAAAAATTCTGTCATCATTTACTCACCCCCATGTGATTTCAAACCTGTATTTATAACAACTTACAATAATGACTTAGAATAGAAGTCAGTGGTTCCCTGTATGTTTTGAAGCTAGTATTATTTATAGACTATTATAGTTTTTATTAATATTTTGAATTAGCTTTTCTTTTTACATGCTTAGTTTAGTGTAATTTTCTAGTTATTTTTATTCAGTATTACTATTTAGGTTTAGTTGACTATTAATTTACTTTTATTTAGTTTAAATTAAAACTTATATTAAACTGTTCACACAATTTACTAATTTGTTCCCTCGCTTTACTAAATTGAGTGCATGATTTACTAATTCGTTCCCTCGTTTTAAGTAAATTGTGCGTTCAGTATAATAATTCGTTCCTCTTCCCATCCACATTCTCATAAACCTGTTGCTGCTGTTATGTAATTGACAGAGACACTTTAATTGGATATTATTTTGAGTTGAGTTATAAACACATTCTCAAAGTTAAAAATTTTGGTATTGAGTGACAGCGAGTTGTCCAGTGCATTTGTCTAAGCAATGAGGTGTGAATAACCTATCTGTAGGTGCTCCAGGGGCGGAGCTTACTGGGACATTCTGGTATATAATGCTGGTTTTGTGCACCTGTAGCACACAGGCTCTGCCGTGGGGCGACAGAGTTCGTTATTATAATGGGTAGGCAGATGGCAGTCCTTTCCATGGGCTCCGCTAGCCTGATGGCTCTATTCATTAGCACGCTATATCCTCTAACATGCTCTCCAAATAATTTACAAACTGCAGACTTTCTCTATCTTCACCCACACTTCTCTGCTCTGCGGTCTGCTCTCCTCAGAGCCGCTAGCTATGACACCATCTTGAAATAATTCTTCATTTGGATCAACAGTTGATAAATAATGTTTTCATTCTCTTGTGCACAAGGAGCTCTGCTGTATATAATAACTGCTCCGGTCATTTGTCTCCTGAAAAGTTTAACAGGTCCTTTGCTGCTGCTTTTTTTCCATTTGCCCAAAAGGTTATTTTAATTGACCTGTTAAATATGGCTGGAACATTTATTTTAATTGTTGCTAATGTAATTCAGGCAAAATGGGGCATGTAGAATTAATTGAATTTGGCTAAATAATGCATAAATGAGAGTCTCGTTGACTTTGTTCAGGTAAAAGGAGTGAGAGAGTGAGATTCTGACTAAGTGGATAAGAAAGATTCAATCTCAATCCCAAAGCAAAATAAAATTTAAAATGAACATAAAATCATAATTGACCATATTAATCCACATTGTTTATTGTGAATTATGTGTTGTTGCATGTTATTTGAAGGAATTCTCTCCACTGAAAAAAAAAAAAAGGTGTAGGATGTCCTTTTAAACAATTTTTGCTCAGAAATTACTAGTAATTAGTTCACAAATAATTACACAAGTAAAATATTAAATTAATTGTAAAATTTCTAAATAGAAAGACTGAAATAGTATTTTCTCATACTCCAATAATGTTTTTTTTTTTTTTTTTTTTAATATTGTTTTACATAGCAGATCTTTAATATCTTCATTTCCTCTGAGATAGTTCTTCTTTAATATTAACCAATATTAACCAGTAGCCAAGTAACTTGTATAATTTTGATTTGTTTTGGTATTTAATAGTCACTTTTTGCTATCCATTTTTTTATTTTTTTTTATATATATATTCTGTTTTACTTGGAAATACCTCACATTACCAGAGTAAATTGAGTTGCGAAAAATTGTGGCAATGGCTCTGTTGGCAGCCCTCACTTAAATGACAATAGGAAACTGTGTGAAATCTCATTGGTCCAAATAACTACAAATTAAACCTACATGTTTTGTTTGATGCCCTGCTAGGAAAAAAGCATCTTGAACCAGTCTGGTTTGCTGGTTTTATATGATTCAAGCTGGTCTGCCTGGTTTCCCAGCCAGACTGAACTGGTATTTAGCTGGTTTACAAACCTGGGCTGCGTTTCCCAAAAGCATCATAAGATTAAGTACATTGTAGACCCATTGAAACCAATGGCGATACGATCAACTTAGGCTTACTATGATTTTGGGGTATGCAGTCCAGCTCGAAGTTCCAACAAAACCTCTCTAAAACCACCATACAGACCAGTCTAACCAGCTAAGGGAGACCAGATATGACCAGCAAATTAGTTTAAAGCCTAAACTGGTTTGTTGGTCATACTGTAGCTAGTCTCACTTAGCTGGTCAGAGTGGTCTGTTTGGAGGTTTTAGAGAGGTTCTGAGCAGTTTCTATAACAGTGTCAGAAAAAAAAAAATGCAAACGTTGTACCTTTAACAGTATAATTCTTCTCACTGGGGCAAAACCCTTAAGCGACAATTTTGTACCAAAGATTCATTTTAGTACCTTAGAGTAGTAGCATATACCCTTAAGGTTCTACTATGAACATTGTAAGGGTAAATAAGGTACAAAGCTGAGCACTTTTGGTGTGGATAGACATGTTTCCTGACATTTTAAACTTATGTTCGGTTTTAACGTAGATTACTAAGTGTTTGGAACAAAGTTTAGAGTGTTTGCTTGTTTTTGCTCTCTCTTTCTCTCTCCCATGTGTGGCTGTCTTTAAAAACCCTCTTTTTTCTTTTTAGAAGTGATGAGTTTCGGTGGTTATTGTGTGTATGTGCGTGTCTGCAAGAGAACGCGAGATCAAGGGAATCCAAGGTTACAGTCGACATGCATACTTCCTCCTGAGATTGGGGACACGATAATGAACTTCAGTGCTGCTGTCTTGGCGACAGGAGAGCGACCTTGTGGGCTGAAGGTGTGTGAGTGCCTGGTCTCGGGGTGCATGTTTGTGAGGGATGAACCTTTCAGTGAGAGAAAAATGGAGGAGTCACAGCATAGGCCTGAGTGTGGCATGTGCTGATAGAAGTTTAACTTTCTTTACTTGGCTATACATCTCTGTCTCTTCCTTAATGCTGTAACTCACCTAAAGTGAACTGAAGACTGGAAAGTTACAAAAATAGCTAGTGTACTGCACTTTACTAGTTTTCTAAGTTTAAATGTTTTTTTGATAAAGTGCTTTTGTTGGAGACATGCCATGACCATTTGGAATTAAACTAAGAATCCCTTTTAGGTTCCAAATTAATTCCTTGAATTGATTTTGGATTGATGTAGCAAACAGAAATGCAGTTTGAATTTGAAAATAATTAATGAGAATTGAACCAAAGACTGTATATAAACCACTCATTACCATAAATGTAGAAAGTGCATATGCAATTTGGCAGAATAAGTCTAGTCTTTAAGTAAAAGAGCCAATCAGCTATTGGTTAAGTCATCACATCACTGCAACTGTTGTTAGAAACATTCAGTATCTTGAGATACACATTTTGGAATGCCGCATTGACTGGACCAACCTGAAATATAAACATTACATTTAAGAATATTTGAGCATTAATACAACATTTATGAGTCAGTTCATGTGAGAATTTGTCGCTCATTTGAAATGTTAATTAAACATGAATTTGGGCAGCAGTTGAGATTTTAGAATTTGCCCATTTAGGTAGATAGGAGTTGGTCTTGCATGCCCGAAATTGCTATCTGGAGTCATTGCAAATATGGCTGTCGAGTTAACTGACTTGGATTGATCTTTCAAGAAAAATTTATTGTTTTTAACCAGAAAATGAAAGGTTGGAAAATAAAAGTATAGAAAAGTAAAGCATTAAAAATGGGCTTGATTTAAAAAAAAAACAAAAAAAACAGTTATAGCCTTGGAATTTCAATGTTTATAGGCCTTACGGACAAAGATTGGATGGATGGATGGATGGATGGAAATATGGATGGGTGGATGGAAACAGTAGCTGTATAAGTTGAAGAACTTACTTTGCGACTGTTAAATATTGTACATATTTGTGTAGTATCAATGCAATCTTGACGTACTCCATCCAATTTATGTGATTGACATCAGTTGCATTGATTTCCCAGCATTCACGACTCCTCTCCCGTGGTCTCATGGGACAGTAAAGTGTTCATCAGTTCTTCTGAATTTTGCCTAAAGCAGTAGGTCATGCAGGTTCTTTCCGCCTGCTGTGTTTCGAATACTATGTAATCGGATATACTACTTCTTTGGCATACAATTTTTGCATACTATATAGTAGGAAAGTGTGCAAATTCAGATGCGGGGAGATATTATTTTTGCAATTCTGTTTATACTAGTCACTAAATTACAAAAATGATGCACTCACCTTTAAAGTCACAATGAAGCAGAAGCAGATCTTCATCGAGCAGGCATGCTAATTGGATTTTGAGATGTGGGTGTTGCACTCTAAAATGGAGGTAGATGAACATGAGCTTGGAAGGGGGAGGGGTTTAATTGAACTAAATGATTGGAAAAATCCAGCGTACATCACCAGAGAGAAGTCTTGCCATTTTCACCAGGTCCTGATTTGACATTTTTAGGACAAGATTACAAAATCAAAACATTTTTTAAAAATGTAGATGTATTGTTCACAATAAGATCAATAACATGCAATTAGAACATAGATAGGGTGAATTTTCTTTGCATGCCGACGTAAAGTAACAAGCTTTCAGCTTCCTTGTGGTAATTTGACAGGTAGAGCCAGTGTGTAAATGTCAGTGATCCACAGGTGCACACTGACTCAAGCGTTCAGTATACATATACTTTTCTCTCTCTGAGCTGCTGTTTTGTAGGCAGAGTGTACTGAACATAAACCTATCCATGTGTGAACTCTCAATCCCTTTTACTGCGAGACTGGAAAACTGGTTTTCCTTTGAGGGGATTTGAATGATTTCCTCTGCTAGTGTATCTGCCCCCCTCTCGCTCATGTACTCTCTGCTGTTCATCCCTCCCTCTGAGGAGCGCTGAAATGTCTTCAGTCCCTTTTACAAGGCAGTAATGTCCTCTTCCCTGCCCTAAGCCTACACAACCCCTTTTTTTTTTATTTGTGCGGCACGGGAAGGGGAGAGATATGCTTCTATTAAACAAGCTTACAGCGTCACGCCGGACAAGAACTGTTTGATAAACTGGACATAATGAGAGATTGGAATGAGAAAAGATAAAAGTGATTCATTTCTCTTTTTTTCAGTCACACATTCTGAATATATTGTCTGATTCAACAAATGTCAAGTGTCTGTCTCAAGAGAATCGTTCGCTCTTTTTCCTCTGACACACACACACACACACACACACATGTGCAGGCGGGAGCACTATCACTTGGTATATGACTGCTTTCTCGTCTGCTTTTATTGGTTTGTGTCTCGAGGTTGGGAGATTCCACCAGGGGAACGTGTGGAGAAGAATAAACCCGTCTCTATCTTGACTCACCTGCAAAGCTGTGTAATTTCTGTTAGACGTGTTAAAGCTCCCTCACATCCTCCAGCTAAGAGCACTGGGATTCAAAGAACTGCTCCCTTTATGATGAGCTTGCACACACACCTGCTTGTGTCGTGTGTGTGTGTGTGTGTGTGTGTGTGTGTGTGTGTGTTATAGCACAAAAGCGATAACATACATCCGTCCTCGTGAATGACCTGCACACACGCATAAACACCATGTATGTGTCAGCTCCAGTTGAAGGGGGGTCCTCTTGACCCTTCCTCGTGGCTGTCCTGTTGACCATAGATGGCACTGAATATAATTTCAACACATTTATTGAAAGCTTATGCTCTTACTAATCTTGCATTAATTTTTGTAATAAAGAGGTTTTATAAAGCAGTCAAGTAGCTTCATAGCTTTATACATATTCATTATTCATTATCATAATATATAGGTTATATTTTCATCATCATTAATCTGAATTCGTAGCTTACATACTTGTAATTATATACTTGTAATTTATTATAAAAATATATATCAAATGATTTATTAAAAACATTTCTTAAAACAATTAATATGTTTTTTTTATATTTATTTGCACACATATTTTTATCACTTTGCTTTTTTAAGTTGTAGTTTTGATTTTTTAATAATCTGTATTTTATTATATTTATGTTTAAATCCTTTTAAGTATATGTTTAGCTGTATTTTTGTTTTAGTTTACATTATTTTAGTATTTCAACTTCAACTTAGTTGCCAATTAATCAATTGTTACGTTTCGTTAAATTTTTAGTGTTATTTCAATTGAAGTAGTTAATTTTAGATGAAGGTAACAATAACAACACTGATAAAAATATGTATTTGTATTATAATTTATTTTGATGTATCTATGTGACTGAGACTATTACTTGATTAATTTGTCATTAATTAATTATTCAACTATGCTTTCAAAATCCACACATTTATATGTATTTAGCAAAAATCGGAGTTTGAATAAGTCTGCACAGCTGCCACTTCTGCACCTTTCCGCATTCGTTTTCCTGTTTTCTTATGATATATCTGTCAAGTCGATTTCACCTAGTGCATGTTGGGTTGTCATGTATGCTGCCTTTATACAAAGGCCCATTGGTGTCCTGCTTTGTGTCTGACCTACTGCTAACCCTTACCATATGAGCCTGTAAAGCTGATCAGCCTGTCAGGCACAAAGCGGGACCCCTTGTGCATACAGTGTACAGCCATTTCTATTTCAGATCTCATTCCTTTCTTCCTTCAGAAGCTCTATTTTTGAAAAACCAATATAATCATATGCAAATACCCATATAATTACTAGTCATATCTTATAAATAGCTCTTTAACATTCATTTCATCCTGTTATCTGCAGGACAGAAGTCATTGGTGTTGTTTATGTGTGTGGTTTGTTTTTTCAGTGGACATCTTCACAGACAAAAGAAGCCCATTAGGGGCTGTTGAGGGGTCCTTCACTCAAGTGAACTAATCTTAAATGAGAGCCCAATCAGAGGTAGCCGGTCCTGATGCCTGATGGCTTAATTACCTGTTCCTGTAATACTAATCATGGTTAAATATTTATAAGGAGAAAATCTTTTGTTTAGACTTGACCTTTCTCTGGGGCTCATTAGCATCTGCTTATTAGCTTGTTTTATTTTTTTCTTTCCTTCCCTTCATGGCCCTTGGGCTGTTATTGATTTTGATTATGAAAGTGACGGCGACCACTATGAATGCGGGTTAACTCAAGAACGACATGACATTTGCTTATCTGTGTTCATTGCTTGAGAGTGGGACGTTAGGGACGCGTTTGTGCGTGTGTATGTTTTGGAGGGGGGTCGAAGTGGGTGGGTAATAGTTATTTTCTCTGTCCGAGGAGACCGGGCGAATCTTATCTGCGGCGTGCACCATTGTCTTCAATCGACCGCGAATAAAGCAGATTCATATCCACCCGAAGAGCATGCATGTTTGTGTGGATGAGAACGGTGGCTTTTTGTGTGCTCAGCGCTTTGACTGACCGGGATGATTGGATTTTGCCATTCCGTGCGAATTACCATCCAACACGCCCCCAATTCTACAACGCTCCCCCACAAACTCTCTTCCCTCAGGCCATCCCGATGCCCTCAATCACAAAAACAGAAAAGGACTTTCATGTAAAAATGGAGTGGATAGCATTCCCTCAGGCAAACTGAAAGGCAGAGATGCTTTTCTCTTTCTCTCTCACCTCTAGAGTGTTGATGTTTTATTGGTGAGCCGTGTGTCAGTGCTCTGGTCTCAAGTGTTTCTCGGGATTCGGGAAACATCCAGTGCAGCTTTAGATGTGCAAAACACAAACCAAAATCCACACACTATGCAAATACACAAGCTTTAAATCATTTAAAATATTCTGACAAGACAGTAATGCTAAATAGTTTCAGGATTTGTTTGCTAAGTGCTGGATTTTGTAGTACTGCCCGTTGTGTGTTCACTGCCTGTTCGTACTCTAAAGCTACTGAGGGCAAAAATAACATCTCAATAGACACTATATGATTATAATGTACATGATCCGAAAACTGAGAGGACACAATATAACACCTAATTTGCTCTCAAGAATATAAATTATGCCATCAGTTGGCTGTGTTTTCTATTTAGTCATATTATGCAGCTCTCTTCGATACTCTATTTTGATTGTTGAGCATGCAGAGGTTAGATATTTAATCATATTCATCATTTTCAATATATGTTATCCCACCACGTATACCATCTGTTTTCCTCTACCATCTGACTTTTTGCTCATCCTCCATATTTATGTTTATATTTATCTTAACAGCAGTAAGGCACAGTAATAGCGGTGAATTAAAAAACAAGAAAACGTAAAACCAAGACAATGAATTCATCCACCAGTTCATCCATGTCAGCGCTGTATGTCAGAACGTTCATCCGATTCATTCTCACATCACAGATCACACTCTTCCTTTTTTCATACCAAAAGCATGGTGACATTTACCGCTGTTCAACAAATTTTCACCAGCAAAATACAGTAATTTTAATAGGAATCCATGCAATTGGTCATTTTTGGTAAAGGCAAAAGATTTCCAAACACAAGTTGGACATGCACATTTGGTGCATTGACCAGCAGAAAGCTGCCTCATACATTGTTACACTTATAATAGACAGTTATTGTTGTTGTTGTTTTTTTACCTGCAAAATTTTTCTACTGTGATCACAACTCAAGATAAATGGCACCATAACGCATATCAGTTCTCGGCTATAGTGAAAATGGCCTCAGATTACTTAAATATTAATATCAATGTTTGTCTTGTTGCTAAACCGTTTCTTTTGTACATTATTTTGTTTTTGTTTTTTTTGTTTTTTGACCAGTTGTCTGTTAAACTTTGCATAAAATCATTATTCTTTTTTATGTGTTCAGTGTCCAAAAAACTTGCAAACAGTAGTTTCCAAAAATTAAAAATGTAGTTAGTTGCTACACCCGTTTCCTGTTAAAATTAATCTTGGATATTATTACACTGGCATATATGTACATATGTTCCAAAATTGAACATTAGAGCTGCTCCCATGGGAGTTCAGTTTCAGCTTGTGACGTATAATGGTCCCACTCACCTTCTCTCTGCATCATTTCCTGTCACCTTTGTACAGTTTCTCTAAATAAAAGTGTCAAAACGCCCCAAAATAGCATTTAAAACATACACATACACATCTTGAATGTTTCTGTGAGTCATTTGCTAGTCGTGGGCACCATGAACACTCACAATCCCCTCTCCAGCTCAAATTTTTTACCCACCAGTCAGCACAGTAAAAATCATCACAGTCGACCACAGCTGGAGCCGATATACCATACAGACAAATATCTCAATCTGTACTATAACTCTATCATCGGCACAATGACAAATCAAGCCAATAAATGCTGGCAGCTGAAGTCTGACATAAGATTTGCACTATCCCAGAGGGGAATCCAGTGGTCGGGGTTATAGATGAATGCTGTGCTTATTTACAGAACAATTTCAGAGTGCACTGGCCCTCTTCATAACCTCTGGTGAAGTGTGTGTGTGTGTGTCCACTCTAATGAGACTCTGTGGCCCAAGGACTGTCATTACCACATGCTAAAGTGTGACGTATACCACAGGCCATCAATACACACACCATCACACACAGATAATAGACAGCCATTTTGTACCCCAAATAATTCCAATTCTGTTCACTACAGGCACATTTAAGGTCCAGAGATCATTGCGGCAGAGGCAGAGCGAAGCTGAATGACTGACTGGTAGCCGTCATTATCAGACATGTTCCGTTCGACATGCGAGTCCAGACTGAGAAGGAGGTGAGAAGGGCCCATGTTCAGTGAGCGTGTAATGAAGCCGGGTTTGGATCAGGGTCACTGACTCGAGTGCCATTTATTTCAAGGAGACTAGTCTGCTGTGTGCTTTAAAATACTGCGGATGGGCTTGGTGAAACCTGGATTACTTGGCACAGAGTGAGCAGATGGTAATATACTTGTGAGTAGTTGACATGAAATTTCAAGCAGTGATAGCCATGTCCTGTAGTGTGACATGTTATGCTTCATCTAAAACTACTTCTAATTCTTTTATAGGTAATAGTTTAATTAAAAATTAATATTTGAATATCCATTTGTGTACATTCAAATGTTTAGAGCCTGGTTTGACGTCCATGGTGCCAAATGTCATTGATTATCTCATAACCGACTGTGATCCAATTTGAATATGCACATAACAGATGTTCTGACTATTTTTGAATAGATCGTTTCGTGTCTAAAGACCTCAATGTATCGTCACGAGCCGCAGGGTTTAATTTGGTTTTGTCTGTGTATGTTTTTTTTTTTTTCCTCTCAAACCCGTGGGTACCATTGACTGGAATTATATGACTGACAGACTGCAACGGTTTGAGTTAAAAATCTTTGTTTGTGTTCTACTGAAGAAACAAAGTCACTTACATCTTGGATGCCTGGGGGTAAGCAGATAAACATCAGATTTTCATTTTTGGGTGAACTATCCCTTTAACAGTTTTGGGTCAGTAAAACTTTTCAGTGTTTTTAAAAGAAGTCCCTTACCAAGGCCTTTTCTATGCATTTAGGTGCATTTATTTAATTAAAAATAAGGTAACACTTTATTTTAATGTGTCTATTATAATAACAATAAATTATGCATAATTACATGCAAGGAACCCTAAACCAAACCCTAATCCTAACCCTAACCATATAGTAAGTGTCACGGTGCACACAGCGGGGATGAACGAGGAACACGAGACGAGGCGTAAACTCAAATATAACAGTCTTTAATCCAGACAAGACATACAGGAACACCGGGAGTAACGAGTAGACCAGGCGAAAACTAACAGAACAGCCAGGAGCTAAATACACAAGATAATTAAACACACACACCTGAACGAAATCATAAACAATCAAACTTGACGAGGACAGGAACAGGAAGGACCAAATAAGAGCATGGAGGGGGGAAAGACACGACAGACATGACTGCGACAGTAAGTACATGTAGTTAATTAATATTACTTTTTAATAGTACTTTTACACTGAGCATAATTACACTGTAACAAGGAAACCTTAAAATAAAGTGTAACCAAAAATAATACAGTAAAACAGTAGGCCTAATACTACTGTATATTCCTGTAATGGCCAAGCAAGTTTTCAGTGATAAGACACGACCTTCTGAAATCATTCTAATATGCTGATTTGGTGTTCAAGAATCATTTATTATTATTATCAATGTTGAAAACAATTGTCCTGCTTAATATTTTCATGGAAACCAAGGTTTTTCAGGATTTCTTTGATGAACAGAAAGCTCAAAGTACAGTGTTTATTTGAAATTGTATAATCTTATAATCTATTATCTTTTGTAACATTATAAATGTCTTTACTGTCACTTTTGATTAACTGAATGCATCCTTGCTGATTAAAAGTTTTACTTTCTTTCAAAAAAAAAAAAAAAAAGATTGACCCCAAACTTTTGAATGGTAGTTATTTAGTGTTGTAATTCATCAATTCATTTGATAATATGTATTAATGTCCCACTATGCACTATGACTCTGTATCTGTGTGTGTGTGTGTGTGTGTGTGTGTGTGTGTGTGTTTGTGTTAATAATTGTAATTTGTGTTCTCCTCACAGACCCTCACTGTCTCAGTGCTCCGGCCTTCAGGACAGAAGCAGTCATCCATAAACCACATTGTCTAGATCTTTATTTATTTTGCCACCAATCGACTCTGAGCAGCCTGCCGGACAGCTGCAGCAAGTGAAGTCACTTTACGCTCATTAGCATGGACAAGAGATGAGACCCTAGACACACACACACACCACAGATTCCCTCCCTCCACCCATTTATAAGTGTGTCATGCCTGTGCATGTAGCACTGAGGAGCTCCAGAAACCTCTCTCCGGATTTCAATTACGTTTGCATATATATTTATGGTCTCAGATATTTCTAATGTGTTTTAATGGATACAGGTTTGACTTCCCAGGAGGGAGCGAACAACTTCAACACACACTTATACATGAAAATGAAGGAAGGAAAATTTGAGCATAGGAAAAGGAAAGTGGAGGAGATGAGATGAGAAGAGAACAGATGGTACGTGGTGTGATAACTCAAAACTGCTTTTTACCATTGCAAAACTAACTTCCCATACAAAGAAGTACCATTAATCATACTATGTTATTGTGACAGTACTTTGATATAAACCAAGGTAATGAATGACTAACATGGTATATTGCAAATACTTAAAAATATGTGAAACATGAAATGACCATGTTAGTCTGAAAAATATGTACTCTTCTTTCTTATAGTGCTTCTTATTAAGCATAAACGAAAAAGCTAACAAGAATATAGAGACATATGTTCTTGAGACACCTTGCAGGTTCATCTTGAGCGGAACATGAGCAGAAAATTGGGTTTCATGAAAATTCTGTTTTAAATATGAAAGTTTATCCTCAGAGTGAGTGGAGAGAATAAAAAACCCTAAAGGAGCGATGAGGTGAGCACGGGTATGAAAGCAATAAAAAGAGAGAGGAGGGAGAGATGGTTAGAGGATAAAAGGGAATTGTGGGGCGGAAAAGAGAGATACGAAAGGCTTGTCGAATGGAGGGGAGAGATGCAGGGCTGCGTGTTAGTTCCTCTTCATTTGCTCTCTGTATGTGGCGTAGAGGTCAGGCTGAGAGCTGGGACTCGGGCCATGAAGGAGAGAGCAAAGATAGCCTTAGGCAGGAATACACTCACCCTGTACACACTAATTTTCTGTCTATATATTCCTCTATCGCATAAACATACACTCTGTTTATGTTAATGTTCTCTTTCTCTGTCATAAGACACATTTACATGTTGATATTTGTAATATATGGGATTAATATATTACTGTATCAGTGTTAAAGAAAAGAAAGACCTTTGCCAAGTTCTTAGACATGTCAGTTATATGGTACACATATTAATCATTCTCAGAAAGTTTTTAAATAGCACAGTCATGCAGTGGTCCTCTTTCTGATATAAAATCCCACATTTCTGCAAGTTAATTTGAGTTTCCAGTTAATTAATTTCACATAACATTTTTGGTTGTTAAGTAAGCAAGCAAATAAATAAATAAATAAATAAACATATTTAGCAGTTAAGCATTATTCCTACAGTACTTAATTGTTTTGTTTTTTTGTATTCATTATGATATCAGGATATTTTTTAAATAATATTTTTTAAATATATTTTTGTTAATAATAAAGCAGGTCCATTTAAGTCATTGTATGTACGAATTTAATTTGTAGTGTATTTTTGAAAATAATGAGCATCATGTTATTTATATTAAAAAGTAGGCTATTTTTTATGATCTGAGTCACAAATAGTAATGTATGTTGCATAGCCCTGGAATTGCATAATGTAGTGATGTCAGACAGACCTGATAGATAAAATACAGAGCCAGTATTCAGACATGGATGACACTGTCGCCTCATTTCAATCTTCTAAACATGCGGCGGCCCAAAGATTCCTCCATCAAGTGAGTTCTGTTTACTTTCACCTCAGTAATCATGGGATATAATCAGCAGATGTAACGAGAGGGACTGCGCTGTTTCCATTTCCGAAATCAAATATGTGCTCATCATTAAAAAAAGAGGACAAAAGAAAAAAGCCATCAGAGAAATCCATCAGATCAGCGGAATAAATCTAATTTCCCTACAAATACATCTGTAATATTTCAAATCCACGGCCCGGGTTAATCTAACGCTTCATTTACATTCAAATAAAGCCAAAGTCGTGTCTTATCAATAATAAGAAGCCGGCGGAAAAATAAATGAAGTTTAAAGCGGTGGAGGGGAGAGAGTGCAGGGTTTTCTTGTGTGTTTTATTCTCAAAGAGTCAATAAAATATAAAGAGACAATTATTCTATTAAGCTGAAACATTGCATCATCACTGAGCGTTACTGAGTCAACAGAGATCTTTGGCCGTGTTTGATGAAGTTTGGTTTTGACAGAGCATACTTGATAAGCAGAGCCTCGCTGGAGGTTTTACAAATGCCTGAGAGAAGAAGAGAAAGGAAGGAAAGTAGGAAGTATTCTCTGGATCTATGTTATTTTCAGTGGTGTTTGCTATTAAACTTTGACTTATCACTCCTGCACCATTTGTGCTACAAATGAATGATACCTCAAATCATTGTGCTTCAATTTTTCGACACGGTCAGACATAAATACTATAAAATTACTTGAAAGTAAATATAAGATTACAGTCAAGAAGGAATCTGGGTCCGTTCAGTGTTCTAAATGAGGTTAATTTTTGATAGGAGTCCATGCAATAGCAAAGGATATAGCCATTCAGATTTCACAACAGGTTTAAGTCGGTCATGTTTACCAACAGAAAGCTGCTTCGCTGGAATTTCACCAGTGTAATTACATCTTTATAATTGTTTGCTACATTTTCACAAGCAAAATCCAATCTTTCAATGGCAGACGTTTTACCCACGCAGATTTCACAGTGGGTTCAATTTGGTCCCACAGAAAGCTGCCTTGCTGAAATTTTACTAGTGTGATCATTACTGTTGTTCAGCAAAATTTTGCAGGTGAAATCCAGTAATTTCAAAGGGATTCCTTGCAATGCCAAAAGATTTAGCCAGGCAAATTTTGCAAAAGGTTCACTCAGATTTGGCACGTTTACCAACAGACAGCTGTTTTGTGAAATTTGACTAGAGCGTGATTATACCTTTACCACTGTTTGCTGAATTTTCATGGGTGAAATCTGGTAATTTTAATAGAAATTTATGCAATCTGGAATTTTGCATGGGGACGAAAGATTTTCCTATGCAGATTTTGCAGCAGGTTCAGGTTGGTCATGGAGATTTCCTGCGCTAACCAACAGAAAGTTGTTTGGTTTGAAAGTGATTTCTATGTGAGCTTCATATATCGCAAAACTGTTATAGACAATGGATCTTTTTGGACGTAAAAGTTTACTGAAATTTAGCTAAAGTGATCACACTTTAGATTGTTTCTGTGATTTGGCCTCAGGGGACAGGAACTTTCTATCATAAGTCTTACATTAAGATCAGACAAGTTCTAACTGAAATCCCCATGGTTACTAAACAGATGGATCAGCCCGTTTTAAATATCCCAGTAAGCAGCCTCTTAGAAACACCCTAGCAACCAGCCAGAACCACTTTGCAACCTCATAGCAATGCACTTACAACCACTTACAACACTAGTAAAAGCATAACAGCACCCTACTGTCATGACGGCAAGCACTCACATTTTGTTCAAAAATTGTACAAATTTAGTTTTTACTGTCTTTATTATTATTTAATATTGTTCCAGGAGGAAGCTAAGTGTACAGAGAGAGAGAGACTCTTTCTCCTCTCAGGGTGTGAGATGCATGCTGACTACACCACACTGCAGTAGTGAGGTCAGATCCTCTTCATCGTAATGACACAGGAAACTGCAGTGCTCACACAAACCTACACTTCCTCAATGCTACTTAACACACCCTCTGTTTTTCAGTGCACACACAGACAACACATTGCATTTCAGTTACAGTAAAACATATGTGACACAAGCCCACATGCTTCTGTTGACAGTATCACACAGTGTGCCCATGTTTAAAACAACACAGGTGCACCTATTCATTGCTGTTGTCTCAAATGATGTACTATACACTCTATATTTGGCAAAGCATTTGGATTTTTGAAGGGTGATGCTGTTTTAAATAGAAAAAAGAGAGTAGTATTGTTCCTTGTTTGGTTTTGCTGCTAAATTTAGCATGTTAGCCTACCTGAGTGGAATGGCTTTTTTACATTTTTGCATTTACTTTTTACATGACTTTTTACAAACTTTCAGTATCGTCAGCAAGCTGAATATCTAGACAGCGCAGTGAATGTTTATGTGGTTACCAATGAATTTATTAAATATCCAATATTAACTAAATATTTCCTATACATTTTGGCTCTAATAAGATTTCCCCAATAAACAGGCAAGAATGAACTCTTGAATGAGCTGTCCTCCATGATTCCTGTTCTTTCCAACACTTGAACATGACAACTCGTAATTACGACTTCAGAAGTGGGAAGTAGAAAATAGCACGTAAAGACAGCACTTGATATATGTAAAAAGCCATTTTTGGACATAGTATCAATAATATCAACTTGCACTTAGATAGGCTGACATGCTAAAGCTAGTAGAATCACCAGAGACAATAGTCTTTGTCCATTTGAAATAATATCCTTTAAATGCTAAGCGTAGTTAAACGCAGTGTATAGTGTAAGTATGCAGTGTAAAGTATTGCATAATTTAAGACAACAGCAATAGGTGCACCTGTGTTGTTTAAACATGGAAGTGCTCTTCTTCTCTATCTTGTGTCATGTGTTCTGTGTTGTATGTACACTGGGGAACAGAGGGTGTGTTAAACGGCACAAAAATTAGATAGAATAGTGTAGAAGCATGCGAATTTGGATAGACCTATCAATATAAGATTTCAGTTACTTACAGTAAAATTAAATGTTGCCAGATGGACAATTTCATTCAACATTTCCTTGTTTAAAAATGAACACAGGTGCACCTATTCAACATTGTAGTCTGAAAACCACCCGCACACCTTTCACCATCCTTTTAATTGGCAAGCAACGCACACAAACACAGGTGCACATTACCTGTTATCATGGTCTGAGACACACATGCACACACTCCAGGACATTATCAACCAACACACACTTGTGCTGCTCGCTACTACTATTATGGTGCTGTCTAAAACACACACACACACACACAAAGAGGATGCTGGTCCTTCTCTGCCGTGTGGTTTGACGGTGATAAAGGTTTTTATGTGTCAGCTGCTCATGGCTGCTGAACTGCAGTGTGTGAAACTGTCTTTTAAATGTCACCTTGTGAAAACGCACAGGAAACTCCCACGGGATACAAACACTCGCTCTCATTTTTCAAAGAGAATTCCATGTATAGGGTAGCGTTGTGATTCCCATTCAGGGGTGTCTACCACAGGGGATACCCGGAAAGATTTCAGTTCTGTTTTGTTAAACCTATAAAGAAGAAACTATGAATATAAAATATACATATCAGGGTTGTCAAAGGATTAAAAATAATTGAACATAATTTTTTTAATTATTAATTTTTTTGTATTAATGGAAATAGTAATTGACCTTAAAGTAACCTTAAATAAACATAAGCACGCTGGTACCAAATCTTTATTGCTTGTCATGTTCTTGATAAGTTTTCTGTCTGTATTTAACACAGTCACGTTTTCTTTTTCTTTCTTTCTTTCTTTCTTTCTTTCTTTCTTTCTTTCTTTCTTTCTTAATTATAGGTTAATTTTACATTGTAGGATTGAAGCTTAATGATGAAGCTCTGCATTCCTTTTGAACAATGTGGCAGGATTGCAGGTGTCCTTACTACATATCATTTTTACAATATTAACATTTATTTATTTATTTATTTATTTATTTATTTATTTATGGCTAATGCCTTTGTGATATTTACACAATTTGTGTAGATATTATATTAGATCACTTTTCTTATATTCAGCTACTTCCATAAGGTGTCTCAGTCCTTCCTAACAACAACATTAACGGAGCAAATCGTGCTGACGGTCTAGCGAGAGTAATATGTGTCTCTCTCGGCATGTTTCACACGATCGGCTGTTATCGCCTCCTAATCAAACGCAAGGTGTCGCGTTGAGGTAACATAATGCTGTGTTGGAAGTTTGTTTAACTTTGTACATCCAAACAAACCAGTATCAAACACTCTATTATTGCAAATGCAGCAGACAACAAATAACATGTTTCAGTTTGAGAGGACAATACTGGTGATTTTATATTTCACTCACACTAATAAATGATAAGAGAATCATTGTAAAATAATAATGCTAATTTAACATTAATATTCATTCATTCATTCATTCCAATATAAGGAATCCATTTTTAGTTTGGGCTTTTGGAGTCATAGGTTGGGAAACACTGTAGTGATCCTGAATGTGCGAAAGTAAGCCAAAAAATGAGAAACCCACACTTTGTTTGTTTCACAAGGTCTCATCCCAACAGTTCCTTCCATTCTGTTCCCAGACAACCGAGGGGCCAGGATGCACCTCCGCCCTTGACCCTAATGGGTCTGGGGGCAGTTTACAGTCACACTATTAGTGGTGAAAAATTATCCTCGCCTACATCCCTGGGCAACACACTGACCTATTAATGCCAATCAAGTCCAATGCAGACCAGAGAGAGATTATGATCTAAGCAGGCCAGAGATGGAGAGATGGTATCAGTTCTTTGCTTTCAATCAATACTGGCTGATTCTAATAGGCATTGATTGCATCAAAACTTTGATCCCAAATCGCAGATGTGATTATGTAATGGGGGGCCATGACATTTTATTGAAAACAATGAGCCTGGCGGTACAGGCTGGAGGAAATATTAATCTTACTGTGTCACGTTACTGAACTCTGTCACTCCTTTGTGGTCATTTTTTGATTTATGATATATGTGTGTTGTGGTGATTACTTGTGACAGCTGAGCAGCTGTCTGACAGTAACATGCTAACAGAAGTATGCTTATTATGGTCGAATTGCATGTTTAGTCAGTGAATGGTGCCCAGTTATCATCACCCCCCCTTAACAAATCCAGTTTTGTTTAAGGGTTAGGATTATTTTTTTATTATTGGCAATCTGATTAAATTGAGAGTCAAGAAGTAGATGTTTAAAGTGGTTTCTCATGCATTGTGTGTTCTAGTTGTGTAAGCCTACTTTTTAGTAAATATCTATATATTGTTTATTGTTTATTGTTTTTTTTTTTTCTATTTATAGGTGAGGCTGCAGCTAGTTGGTCACACGAGGAAGTTGGTCACACAAGGACTATATCTTAAGTAAGCGAAGTATTTTTTCCTACTAATTGTGCATGTTGTTTTTCTAGCCATGCTTTTGTATGTTGTTTTCAAATATGTAAACTCTTAAAAAGTTTTTTTTTTTTTTTAAATTCCAGTAGCATCGTAATTTTGTATTAGGTTTTTAATGGTGAGTTCCTATGTGACAACTTGCCTACAAAAGGTCAACTTGTGTTCATTAAATTGTGTCTTTTTTGCAAAGGAACAACAGTGAAAATATGTAGTTTTGTAGATGAGGGTTTATGTGTTTATAAAGAAATTGACCTTCAGAAATTAACCTGCTCTGAGAAATATTCACTAGTATAATAAAAAGTGTGAAGACTAGACTTTGTCTCCCCTGTCGGTCCATCACATTTTTTTATTTTAATATTAATTAATTAGCAACTATTATTGTATTTATTATTTTTTGGAGTTGATTTTATTTTATATTTTCAGTTTTCATTTTAATGTTAGTTTATTAAAGTTTATATTTCTACATATTACTGAAAAATTCCTATTTCTTTACTTTAGTACTTCAACTTGAACTTCTTGCAGTTATTTGTTTAGTCAAGGCAGCGTTTTCTATTTTCATCTAATATTATATTTAATCTTATTTATTGTTGCATCTTTCCCTTTCTGTCTTTCATATCTTTATGTACAGACCAGTCTGAGAAATGGATGTCTGAGAATAATAGTGTATTCTGATAATGGCAGGTACAGACAAAGTTTGTGTAAATTAAACTGGCCAGATATGAAATATGGATTTCCATATATCAGCTCACGAAAGAGTGGGAGAGTCTTTTTTTTTTTTTCTTTCAGTCAGCATAACAAATATCACAAATTAAATCTGCAACAAGACGCACATTCAATCAATCTCAACAGCACAGAATGGCACAAATTAATTCTCCTTCCACAACAGAACAAAAGATATCATTACAGCTCCACTGTTGTTCATATGTTTCTGTATACCTCATTGCTTTGTGCTGCTGTATTTTAATTGAACGATGATTGCAGACTTTTTAAAAGCTTAAAGCAGAAGTGACCATGTGATAAATGGCTTCTATAACTCTACAATATACACATTTACCTTAAGCATTTTTAAGACACATTCAGCATAAGCATTATTATGTAATGTTCTCGTCGCCATATTGTTTTCTTAGAGGTGGTTTGTACATGACTGTCCAAACCGGTTTTATTTATTTATTTTAACAAAACAGTGTTACATGCAAAGTTGACAGTGTGTGGAGGGACATGCTTTAGTTGAAGTCAGTGTGAATTGTCATGTTCAGTCTATTTTAATTCTGTAATGTGATGCATTTCTGAGCGAAACTGGTAAAATGTAGAGCAGCACTTGATTGTATACACTGGAAATGGGTTAGTTGGTGAAAAGTGGCCATTGCATGCAAGAATGCAACCTGACTGATTGAGAGTTTGCTATTTGCCTGTTGGTTAACAATATCTAATAGCTTGCGCAGGCTAATTTATGTCACAAAAAAAAAAAAGGTTCAGAGAAAAGTTAGTAGTCTACATTTTTTATTTGCTTCCGATTCAATAACTAGAAAAATAACAGTGCGACAAATTATAAAACTATTGCTCTAGAAACCAGTGTGCTTGATTATGAAAGTAAGTACAAAAAATAAATAAATAAATACCAGTTTGCAATATCAAGCAGCTGTCAAAGGAAGCCTTGCACATTGAAGTTAAAAATGGCTGCATCTTCCCTTACATTATAAATAAAGTGCATAGATTATAAAAACAAACATGTGTTTTCCTGTGAAATAACATGCCCAATGAATTGTTCACAATAGGACTATAGCATGCATTAAAAAGTAAATGGAGTCCATTTTAATTTCATATTAATTTTAACAAAAAAAAGTCTACAGACGAGAGGGAGAATGGAAGAGTGCTTTTAGTACAAACAAAGAAGCATGTTTATTTCAGTATTTAAAACTACAAACAGCCCATCTTTCTCTTATCAACCTGTGTGTATCACTGTGTTTGGTTTTTCTTTAATGATTAATGTCAAAAACCCTGTTT
Organism: Spinibarbus caldwelli; assembly: GCA_039654775.1. Taxonomy (NCBI): domain Eukaryota; kingdom Metazoa; phylum Chordata; class Actinopteri; order Cypriniformes; family Cyprinidae; genus Spinibarbus; species Spinibarbus caldwelli. Next base: position 11,907,010 of record CM077228.1, on the reverse strand, counting down.
GACTGAGTTTGCTGCACATGCTCTTAGATTATAGGAAATAGGCTTTCTTAAACCGCCAGAGAGAAACATCATGCAGAAGAAACGAACCGCAAAACAAGAGTCGGTGAAGCAGCCCTTGCGCTGTGATTGCACACATTGCTGCCGGTGACCAGACCGTGTACACAGATAACCTCGCCTTCAGCAGGCGTGATTGAATAGCCTGAGGCGGAAGAACATTCCGGAGATTCTCCTATAAAAGTTTTCGGTGAAGTCTGTGTTTGTAACTTGGGCTTATCGCCACAGCCTTGGGTAACAGACACTTGCTGTGGCTCAGCCATGCAAATGATAACGGGCTCTGATGAAGGGCAAGTTCTCGTGGAAATCTTCATGTGTGTGTCTGAAGGCCCCAGGATCTTTGCAGCTTTCCTTGAGTATGTCTCCCTCTGTAATAAACCATCTCCAGATGAGACTGTCTGACTTCGGCTGCCGTGCCTGGAAGACACACACAATGCACACAATGATTGCCATTGACTGAGAGGATGGAGTGAACAGCTGTGTGCGAGGAACAGTGACAACAGTCATGAATCTGAACTTCCCACTTTTGGTTGCTCTGATTTACCGCCCCCCAAAACACAACACAAACTTTTTAAATGAGTTTTGAATGATCTGGCTCCTCCATTGATGCTATTCCACCTTATTTCCTGAAACAAGTTTTTGATGCAGTGGGTCCCTATCTTGTGACCATGATAAATCGATGTTTTGATACTAGTACTGTACCTGATGTGTTAAAACATGCTATAGTCTATCCCTTGCTTAAGAGGCAGAATCTAGATCCTTCTGTTTTAGCCAATTATAGACCCATTTCTAATCTGTCTTTTATTACAAAGATATTAGAAAAAGTAGTCCTGCAACAACTACAAATTTTTTTTAGATGAAAATAAGATATTTGAAGTCTTTCAATCAGGCTTTAGAAAACACCACTCGACTGAGACTGCACTTCTGAAGGTTTTAAATGATATTCTACTAACTGGTGATGCTGGGGATCATGCTGTACTTGTGCTCCTGGACTTGAGCGCTGCTTTCGACACTGTGGACCACGCTGTTCTGCTTGCTCGCTTAGAGCACTGTGTAGGCATAAAAGGAAGTGCTCTTGAATGGTTTAAATCATATTTCTCTAATCGTAGTTTTGGAGTTAATATTGGTGAACACTCATCTGAGGTAGCTTCTTTGTCATGTGGTGTTCCCCAGGGATCCATTTTGGCTCCTATTCTTTTTTCATTGTATATGCTCCCATTGGGTTCTATATTTAGGAAGCATGGTCTGTCTTTCCATTGCTATGCAGACGACACTCAAATCTATCTGCCCTTAAAACAGAGTTCTAATGGTCTGGAAGCACTTATGTCATGCCTGTCTGATGTGAAAGCCTGGTTGTCTTTAAATTTTCTTAATTTCAATGAGAGTAAAACTGAAATAATTGTGTTTGTTCCGTCGGATTCTTGTAGTACACTGAAAGTAAATCTTGGCGATTTAACCTCTTCTGTGAAGCCTTGGGTAAAAAATCTAGGTGTTATTTTTGATGATGGTTTAAAATTTGACAGACAGATAAATACAGTGGTTAAGTCCTGCTTTTTTCAGCTTCGACTTCCAGCGAAAGTAAAACCTATCCTGTCTAGTAAAAATTTTGAAAAAGTAATTCATGCTTTTATTACATCTAGATTAGACTACTGCAACTTGCTGTATTTTGGAATTGGTAAGTCATCCCTATCCCGTCTGCAGATAGTTCAAAATGCATCTGCAAGGCTTTTAACGAGTACCAAAAAACGGGATCATATTACATCAGTTTTACGTTCTCTGCACTGGTTGCCTGTGCGCTATCGAGTTAATTTTAAAATTCTTCTCTTAGTGTTTAAATCATTAAATGGTTTGGCCCCTGCCTATCTATCAGATTTGTTGATTGAACATCTGCCCCTCTTGTCTCTCCAGTCGTCCAGTCGAGAGATTATTATGCATCCCAAAGTCGAAGTTGAAATGCAGGGGTGACCGTGCTTTCTCAGTTGCTGCCCCTATATTATGGAATGCTCTGCCCCTCTGTCTTAGATCTGCACCTTCACTATCTGTTTTTAAACCTGTTTTGAAAACCTACCCTTTTGATTTGGCGTTTTATCAATGAGTACTTTTTATTGTATTGTTTCTCTTAGTAATTATTTTGTATCGTCTTATTTGAATTGTTTTTATTGTGCAGCACATTGGTCAACCCATGGTTGTGTTTAATAGTGCTATATAAATAAAATTGACATTGACATTGACATGAATACACACAGGATCTCATATAGACATCCAAATTCAGCAGACTAGTGAGATCATTGCTGTGAGGCCACATTGAGACAGCAGAACGTGCTGGTGAGATGAAACCACACACGTCAATCCAGTGGACAAGCATTAGCTTATCTGTTTGTAGTCGTGTAGCTAAACCTCTACAAAAGCACAAAATCTGAACCTCAATTAAGCTAATTCTGTCCAAAAATCATCCACTTTCTTATGTACAGTGACTAATATTAATATTAATTAAATAATATTAATATTAATTAATTATATTAATATTAATTACAATTAATATTAAGTACTATATTTTAATATATTAACAATTTTTCCATTTGACCTGTTTTTCACCTTAGTTTTCTTTCAATCTTATAATTTTTTTAAAAGTAGTTTTATGCTATTTCTTTTAAATAAGTAAATATACTTCTCAAAGTATCGTCTGTGAGCAGTTGTAAAGAAACACTGGAAAAATAGTGCAAAATAGTGTGTATAGACTGAATTTCTGTCCATGGAAACGTAATTAGTACAGACTTTTTGAAGGATCATATACTATTGAAAGAACTGTCATTTGTCAAGAACACTGACCTTTTTGTAAATCAATGCAAGGCTATGAATCAGCATGAATATGTCTGTGAAAACAAGTGCATAACCCAGAAAACATAACTGAATAGAATTTTGCTCATGGATGTCCATGTAACCTGCTACTTTACTTCATACATCAAATAAAACTGTGATTTCTGTGATATCTTTTAAAGATTTGAAAAAAGCTAATTTGGAAAACTAGTTCTTCTTCAGAAAATTATTACGCCAAGCTGTAAAAATGTCTTAAGGTTTGTCTATTTACATTTAAGCATTTAGCAGACGGTTTTATCCAAAGCGACTTACATTGCATTCAAGTTACAGTTTTTACATTTTATCAGCTCTTGCTTTCCCTGGGAATCGAACCAATGATCTTGGCGTTGCTAGCACCATGCTCTACTATTTGAGCTACAGGAAAGTCCGTCTTGGTGTTTTGACATGGCTGATGGTAGATAGATTGTGAACCGATGAGGTCTTGTACACAGCAGTGACAGCGATGCTGTTTTCAAAAGGATGTTCATCAGACAGAAATCAGTCTTGAAGCACACACAGAAAGCAGCCAGTAAGAGGGTGGACACATTTATGAAGGCAGACACTATAAATCCTGTCCTTTCATCGGCAACCCATAAATAATATTGTCCATGGTGTAAAATGACTTTGAAATTGGCCATAGTGTGTGTACACATTTTGTATGCATGACTTAATGGCATAAATCTAGCATGGTGCCCCATAATGCAGGAAAAGATGAACAATGAATGGATATTATGTAGCTGGTATATGCAACCACTCTCTCAATCATTTTGTTCAAAACTTTGAACCTTCATTCAGGACTGAAACAAATTACCCTCTTTATAAGTGAGTCACTGAATCATTCATTCAACCAAATTATTGAAAACAATGATTCATTTAGAACTGATACAGATGAACGTCTTTGAGTGAGTCATTGAATAATTTACACAACTGTTTTTTTTTTTTTTTTAAAGATTAATTTAGGAATTATACAGGTGTCTGTATTTGAGTGACTCACTTGAATCATTCACTCAACTAATTCGTTCAAAACTCTTATTCATAATTTTGCTGAGACTTTAAATCTTTTCATTGGTGGAATAAAATTGGACAAATTAACTGCCCATTTCGCGCAAGCTACTTGATATTACTGAAATATTTGCTGACACAAACTTGAGGACCCAATAGGATTCAACATGAGTCGCCCTCATGCTTCGCTTCCTTCATCCTGTTCTTTTAGGCACCAAACACTCCAATCAATGGTATTGATCATTCCTCGGCAGACTCGACCTGTCTGAGGAATCTATCTGCAGGTGTCAGTGGAGAAATTTATGAACTTTAAATCTACTTCACTGCACACACACTGATCATTTGAGTGACGCTAGATTGTATTTCTCTGTCATGGACGGGAATAATATATCTTAACTAGATTCTTATCTAGAATAACTGACATAAAATCACTGGAAACACTGATTGCTTGACAGACGACTATATCGTGGAGATCTCTCATGTGAAGGCAAAATATTACATTACAAAACATTTATGCATGGCAAATGATGTGAATAGTAAGACATACAGTATGTGATGGTTTGGGGAATAAACTTTTAGAAAAAGAAACAATGCTGTGACTCTATTTGCTTGTCTTTATTGTTTGACACTGTTGTGCTGTTATCAATGGCCTTTCCTCTGGTCCGCATCCTGTCTACACAGTGTCTATTGATCAGACTGACAGAAAAATGGTCAGTATCGGGGCCTAGATCTGTTTTAATTCCACTGCACTGTGGACCGTTTGTTTAAACTGACAAATCGTTTGTGTGTTTATTTTGTCTTTAAATTAATTTTATCGGACAGGTCCCAGCCACTGGGACAAAGTGTAACAGATTACAAAGTTGACCCTGCTGTAGTCTCAATCAATGGAGTCCAATTGTACAAAGGAACTTTGGTGTTTTCACAGACATATTCAATGTTGATTCATAGTCTCTGCATTGATTTATAAAAAGGTCAATGTTCTTCACAGATGACAATTCTTTCAATAGTATAATCCCTTAGTTTTATAACAGATGACTTTGATTTTGCAGTCGTCCTGTCCTAATCTTCTTTATTCATAGTTGAATATGAAATGTTCATAGAGAAGATATGTTGCAGTACTAGCCTATAAGTATTGTTGTATAAGTGTCATATATATATAGAGAGAGAGAGAGAGAGAGAGAGAGAGACTTGTTATAGCACTTGCATATCATTGCTCTTTTGTTGATTTTGGTTGCTTTCATCGTCCTCATTTGTAAGTCGCTTTGAATAAAAGCGTCTGCTAAATGACTAAATGTAAATGTAAATATACACACACACATATATAATTGTCTATTTCATTTTGTATTATTAGTGTAATTTTACAACTTTAGAACTGTGTCCATTTAGGTCAGCACATCTTGAGCATTTATCATCATTATACCAAAGACGTGTGTATTGATTATTGGTCATTTAAGATTGATTCCTCTGTTTTCTTGAATTTAAATGTCCTAAAATCTATTTGCTGTTTTTCACAGTGCATGCAAAACATGCACAAGGCCATCTCATTAAGATGTACTATTTTCTTCGACTATTCATTTATTTAAATTGGATCATTGGAAAGAATCGACCCATTGGATGACCAGAGCATCTTCACTATCCCAAAGTAATTATATGTTAAACATTTAAACACTAAATCCTTAACATCAGCCCAAAACACCTCCACTGGTGCCTTTAAAACAGTTTATTAGTTCGTCCTTCCCAAATACTGGATGCACTGGAGGGAGTTTCCAAATATTCCCATGGGTCATCAACACATGCAAGCATCTGAGCAAGTATTGCTCACCTTGTGCACTGAATTTAGGAAATGACTCACGGGGTGCTAGTAAATCTGTTTTGTTAAACAAGCCTATTAAGCCAAACAATTTGAAAAAAAAAACAAAAAACTATTTAAATGTTTAAAAAACAACTGGGGTGAAGAGTTTAAATTAAAGAAGAACACAAGCCTGGTTTACATTTTAGCATTGTACAAACAAATGAGTATCAGATTCCTCAAGATCTGAGCCGAATGCTGTCTTTAGGAATGAACACAAGACATTAAGGAAGGTTATTGTCTTTAGTTATAAATGGATGGTGCCATTTTGCATTTCTTTCATATCAAACACACTCACAACTCATTAGCTCATTGTTTCATGCTTTGTGTCCCAAAATAACTGTCAAATAAGAGAGACATCCAAAATGTATAGTGTAGTCCTTCAGGACCAGGACTGTGGTCCATTGCGTGAGGGTCTGTCTGTGGCAGAGTAGCAGATGGGATATGGATGCAGTACTGTATGGGCCTGCAGGTGGAGCTGTGATGCAGTGTTTTGAGAGCTTTGCATTCAGGAATATTGCAGTGAATCAAGCATACCATGATGCCAACCAGTATATTTCATATACAGCAAGGTGAAAAAGTTTGGCAGATTATTGGTTATAAAAGTAATGCACGTGGGCAAAAATCCTAAAAACCTGCTGGACTATCTGCAATGCGATTTTATGAAATATGTTTAATATGTTTTAATATCCTATTAAATTACATTTGCACGTTCTTTTTTATTAATTACATTAACATCCTCACTTGGATTGATTTATTTACGAATCTATTTATTATGATTAATCTCTGATGAATAAAATAATGAGCGTAAATAAATTAGTGTAAAGCTAATCTCCTGACATGATGTTTGTATTGCATGTTTACATCCTAATCTCCAAATCATCTTGTCGATTAGAAATTCAAATCCGTAAACCATTCTGTCCGCAATATTACATTCACCCAAATCCGTTCCACTGTGTAATGCATGCATTATAGACGCATTAAAAGACATTGGGGTGCAGCATATGCCTCATTCATGCCAGCCGCGCGCGGTGATTGTAGCCAATGAGATTTTACAATTAGCCCAATCAGCGGCCAGATTCTGGATGTCACTGCGGGCGAGTCAGGAGGGTTTGTAAAACAAGACAGTCGCTGCGTCTCAGCAGAAAGCCACTGACTCACGCCTCTCCTCCGTTACTTGGGAGTCAGCTGCGAACCAGCAAACTCCGAAACAGCCGCTCTGACCGCAGCGCGCGTTCGCTCGCAGGCTCAACTGCTGCACGCGGGATTCCGGTTGCCGTTTTAGCGCGCGTTAAATTCTGTCAATCAGCGCGTCATGATGGAAACTATAACGCGAGCGGCAGTTTTAACAGTCCCCAGCGCTTCAGCTTAGTCGTTGATGGGATTCTGCAGCTCGTCTGTCGTTTCTTCCTTGGGAAATTAAACGCGGAGGATCTTTTCGATAGAATTAAGTGTCGGTGATACGCGAAAGCCACCAAATCGAGTGTTTTATTTGTGGCTGTATTTGTGGAGTAAGTGAGTTGGGATTCCTGTGAAGGTGCCCATCATCCGCAGTGTGAGCGCGACTGCGGCGGTGAGGTGAAATCCGCAGCGAGAACAGGTAAGCGCTTGACACGGGACAACCGTGTAACGGGATTGGCGTTTTACATCTTGAACTTGTTATTTAAGGGAATAACGCATGAGAAAGGTTATTTGAGCAGGTAAGCGAAGCGTGTTACCTGCTATGTAGTATAAGGGCGTGCTGTGAGGAGGGCAATGCAGCATCCGCACCCGCGCGTTACTGGATTGTGCGATATTTTACTCTCTGCAGCTTTTATATTTAAAACTGAGAACAGCATATGGAGACTGTTTTAAACTGCTCATTTAAAATGTGTAGCGCTTTATGAAAAGCGCACAAGCGCATATGACTCTTAAAGGGATGGTTAACCCAAAAATGATAATTCTGTCATCGTTTGCTTAACCTCATGTTGTTCCAAACCTTTTTACTTTCTGGTTAGCAGATGTTGGGCATACGGCCAGTTCACTTTCACCGTATGGTGACTAAGGCTGTCAGTCACTAATATTGTGCCTTAACATCATATCTTGTGTTCCACGGAAGAAAGTCATACATGTTCGGAACAACATGAGGTTGAGAAGGCTTAAATGACACAATTTTCAGTGTCGGCTGAGCTATGTTTATAAGACTTAACGCGTTTAGATTAGGCTGTGTTGTTCAGTTTGTCTCATCATACAAGGCTTAAGACGTGATTTATAATACAAAGTGGAGCTGACGCAGTTCGCATGATATTCATTTTACGCACGTTTCACCGCAAAAGCGCTGTTTTGGAAACACTCTTTATGGCTGGCCAGAGATGAAACGCTACAAACAGCGCGCATGGGATTGTTAAAAGTCTTAAGCAAAAAGAGCCCGTTACAGGCACGGGGCTGTGCCGCGAGAGCGTTAACTAGAGAGCGCAACTTGCTCTCCGAGCCGCGTGCGTGAGCGCTTCTTCTCAGCGTGCGCGCTTTACCTGACGGCGCAGGGTGGAGAATGAGAGACTATCATACGTGAGATTTTACCCTCAGCATTACTGGCTATTACCCTGTCATTTGCAGACATTGCGAGTTTGACACACTAGTTGTTTGTTACCGTGCGTAATTTTCAGTCATTTCATCAGGGTCATCAAAATATAGAGGTCAGTTTTAAGCGCTCATGATGGTACGCGTCACTCTATCTATCTATCTATCTATCTATCTATCTATCTATCTATCTATCTATCTATCTGCATTGTTTATACACCGTTGCAATTATGGGTGGGTCAAGAGTTTTCCCTAATTTACATGGGAAATCCATTTGAGCCATTGTTTTTGCAGCTGCAGTAATGTCATGACTCCTGTTCTCTGAGAGCCACTGACCATTTCCATTTGAGCCATTGTTTTGTGTCTCAAAGCAATGCATCTGCAAACCCTTATGGCTGCCTCAGTGCAGCATAGATCAGCTGAGGACACATCTAACGCATGTTTCTGATGTTCAGTTTGTCCAGTGGACACGTCACCAGTCCTCTGCCCTCACAGCTGTGGAAATGAGCATCATCTTCAGTAACACATCACTGCTGTTTGCAAACCCTGTAATTGGCAGATTTTCGTTGACTTAAACATGAACTGTTTTGTTACACTCATCTTTTGTCGGGTGAGAGTGTGAGTCTGTGGGGTTTGTACTGGAATCTAAAGTAATCAGAGGAGTTCACACGCTTGTGGTGAGTGGTATTTCAATAAGGATTCTATTCATAGTGGGACTTCACAGTGTTCACAGCCGCTGACTGTATCTGGAGGTTTCTGCCTATGAATTATGAATTCATGAAGATTGTGTTAATGAAGTATTTAAGCTTTTGTGAACTGAGTGGAATTTGTTATCTTTAGAGGCTGATAAGAAACAAGGCTTTTGTACTGTGAGTGTACATTGTGTCTGCATGTGGCCAATTATGGCTTGCTTTTTAATAGAGTAAAGCTATAGGTGAATGCCAGTATGTGTGTGCATTTGCATGCAACAATATGGCTGTTTTTTTTTGTTTTTTTTGTATCCGTTTGTTAATAGTGTAGGTGTGGATGAATGTGTTAAGCACTTAGTGCGTGCTTTTGCTGTCAGAGTGCCCCTGAGTTTCAAGGAGAAACAGCAAGTACCATCAGACTGTGATAAAACACGAAACTTAATCATTTCAGTGCTTTCCAATGGCGTCTCAGCCTTGAGCGCGTGACAGTCTGCTTGTCTCTCTGCCCCCAGAGAGCTTTCAGAGACCTTAAACACAGTGCTATCAGCAAGGATGAATATAATGCTGACATTCTTCAAAATCTTTCTCTTCTTGGCCAAAGTTAGAGATAAGCTTAGAATAGATAGAATGGAGATAGAATGGAATATGGAATTCATTGAATGTCAACATGGCATTATTGATGATATGAGAGTGAGACTTAATAAAATATTAGAAATATAGCTGTTAGGATGAGAGTCCACTGGACTGTAAGAGTGTGTGTTCACTCTTCAGTATGAACTCGGAGCAGTTGACGTGAGGCTGAATGACTGGTTTGGGAACTGGTGAATGACTCTCTCTGTCGGCTCTTCCAAAGAAGAGCCGCCCCCTCTGTTCTTATTGGTTGCAGATTGGCTGTACCAGCCAATCAGGTTTAAGTTTTGCTTTTGCTCTCCAAGACAGCAGCATCTGTATTTGAGTTTGGCTGTTGCTCTGTTTTGATATCTCATTGACAGTTATGGTGAGAATAATGGCAATATAATGGCATCTTCTAATTAAGTTATTATATCCAACTTTATCATTACAGTATTACACTCTAGTACAGCCATATATACTATATAGCAAATCTCAACTACTCGACTTATGTTGCAAAATATAACTTCTATTGCTAAGCTCTTTACATAAAATTTGATATACAAGTATGTTTAACTTCATCTGCATACATACAGTATACTCTCATATGGCGATATATACTATATAGCTTTTCTCAACAGCTTTATTGCTTGTATTGACAAAATGTGACCCTAGACCACAAAACCAGTCATAAGGGTAATTTAAAAAAAAAAAAAAAAAAATTTTAGATATACACATCACGTGAAAGCTGAATAAATAAGCTTTCCATTGATGTATGATTTATTAGGATAGGACAATATTTATCTGAGATACTATTTGAAAATCTGCAATCTGAGGGTGCAAAAAATCAAAATATTGAGAAAATCGCCTTTAAAGTTGTTCAAATGAAGTTCTTAGCAATGCATATTCCTAATCAAAAATTAGGTTTTGATATATTTACATTATGAAATTTACAAAATATCTTCATGGAACATGATCTTTACTTAATATCCTAATGATTTTTGGCATAAAAGAAAAATTTATAATTTTGACCCATACAATATATTTTTGGCTATTGCTACAAATATACCCGTGTGACTTATGACTGGTTTTGTGGTCCAGGGTCACAAATGTAAAGTATATTATTGCCCAACTATAATCACCTAAATGCACCTACAAGCATGAAGATATTTTAAACGTCATCATCTTGATTTTCCGTAAAGCTTCTCTGGGACAATGACTTGACATTGGTTATCTCTTCTATGGAGTTTATACATTTGCTGTTCTGTATACTGTGAGAATGTGTATATCTTTACCTATAACCCAATTAATTAGCAGCTTGATGAGTTGTTTAGGAAAATGATCTTGAACTGCATGACCTTTGACTAAAGATGTGTGCTATTTGAACAGCTTGGTAAGAAGACACAATAGCCAACAGGAATCTTAAGAGGAAGAAACATCAATTTTTGTAATCTTGTTGTGCTTAATGAGACTCTGCTTGACTGTTTCCCTCTACTGGCCTGTTGAAAATGTGTTTGTGTGTGTGCGGTGGAACCAATGAACCATTCTGTTATGACCGGGTTACTACAACATTTTTTAAGACTTATCGTTCCACTATTTATGTTAGCCATAACAAACACGTGTCCTTGATTTTTGTCCTGTGTATTTAACATGCAGTGTTTCTTTGGGAAGTAAATTAACCTTGTACCTGGAAAGTGTTTTGTGCTTTGGCAGAGCACAAGGTTTATTTGCGCAGTAAATATTTGTTAGGAATGTAGAGAGAGTTTCTTATTGCAGATTTGTTCATGCATATGCACATATGCTCGTGTCGTGTGGTTCTGTGTGCGACTGGATGGGATTGTCTGTAGGTAAATGTGTGAATTGTGAGTGACAATTCTGTGTGCTTGTGACATCTTCGGAATAGACTCCTGCTGTGCGTCCCCATGTCCCACCACGTGTGCGTGCTGGTGAGTATGTGAGCGCGTGTGTCTTTGTGGATAATGAGGAGAGAGTGATTTCCTCCAGTGAGAAACTCCTCTTCCTGTCACCACTGTCGCACACGTGAGTCCCATTACGAAACCACAGGCTATCTTTCTTTGCGTATATCTGCTTTTAAAAAAACAAAACAAAAAAACACCTTTGATTTTTGCCATATTTTCAAAATGCTGTCATTTTTTAAACAACTTAAGCCTTGTGTTTACAGTATGTTTCTGTAGGTTGCATGTGTAAATTTCACTAACACCTCATTTGTGTGGTGCTGATTATCTAGTGATGGAAATGTAGCAAGAGAAAGGTTTGAATTTGACATTTTTGTGGAGTTATTGCTTAAGTGTTTAAAGTTCAATGTTAGACTTTATACACACATGCTTTGTGATCTTAGCTTAGTGGCTAAACATCTGGGCTAGTAAATCAAAAGTTAGATGTTCAAATCCATGAAATAACACCATTGTGCACTGAACCTTAAACCCTGTTCACACTTCTGGCATTTTTGGGACAGAAAACAACCGTCATTGGTCATTTGTTTTCAATGAGTTGCTTGAAAACATTGTCAGATGTTGTCTGCATTCTGAATGATTTTATTCACTGATGATTGTTCATTTTGTTCATGATGAAACATTATGTGCTGCTGCAATTTTCTGCATATACAAGTGTTTTCTTTGCGCTTAATTTTTAGCAACAAGGATATTGGTGCCTTTTCAAATTGGTGATCTATCTAATTTATGATCAGATTTTCAAAAGCCATCCAGCAGCAGGAATGCTACTAGCAGCTATCAGTACAGTGTCATTGTGAACAGGGATTTAGGTTGTTCCAAATTTGGAACATTATTATGATGAACTTGGTGATGTGACCTTTCCGTGTAGTTTCAGTAATATCAAAGACTATAGAATACCCAAGACTTGTCACTTGTATAGTTTTGAATGGGGAAAAAATGCAACGCTCAATATAGCCCCGCCTTCTGAATGAAAGAGCCAATCGCTAATCTGTAAAATCAGCGCGTCACTGCAGCTGCCGTTAGAAGTCCCGGTTGCTATAGAAACAATTAGCGTTCTGAGACGTGCACTCAGGACTGTGCATGCGCACTGGCTTATCTAGCCTGAAAAATAAGCTTTTTATAACGCTATTTGAGCAAAAGAAACCACATTTATGATACAGTTGTTGTCAGATTTCTTTGGTGATTTCAAATATGAAATTTAATCGTAAGCTTAGTGAACAGTTTTGGAGAATTTGATGTTTCCCCATTCAAAGAGATAGGAGCTGCACTTGCATCCCCGAGAGGCGTTTCAAAGATGGCCGCCGAGTGACATGACTTGTCTTAAAGAGACTTTGGTAATATACCTGAGGAAAGAGAGCAGAACAGAGTATTTCTGGTGGAGATCTTCCCATGGGTTAGGTCAGGAGGATTATATTGAAAACATCCCTCTATGCCGGCTTTTATATTTGCCTCTGCTAAGCCATGCATGACAGGTAATAAATTAGTTTTGTTTCAGATGCATGAAATAATTTGAAACCTTCAAACAGGCATATGTATCTTGTTCCTTTTGTAGGTGAACTCGCTGTTTGAAACGTCCATCTTAAGTCTCAGTTTTAAAGTGGCGTCAGTGTCAGCAAACGTGTACGAGTTTTAAGCAAGATTTCTCATTCTTGCAAAGAGAGAGAAAAGATTAAACAAGAAGGTCATACTGGTTTTCTATTTGCTTTTTTAATTATCAGTTGTGTTCAGGATGTCAGCAACATTTCTATTTTGCCATTAATATCCACTCATGAAAACCTTAGGATTCTCTAATGATGGACTTGTCCTTTGCTGTTAGGACAGTGAAATTTACTCATGTTTTGAAGTGAGTCAACCTCCTGTTGACTTTGGTTTCAGTCTGTTTAGTGTTTGTCTGGGAGACAGACCGTGGTGTATCTGCCTTTGACGTTATGCATTTTGGGTTGCCAAGGTTGGGTTTAATTCCCCTTGACAGTAAGCATCGGACTAGACAAACTAACATGTTTTCCGATGTCTTGATTTCTGCAGGCACAGGTGTATCCATTCAGCGTATTGCAACCATGTTGTGAATGTCTATACTATATAACAGATGCATTGAAGCTTGGCAGTGTGTATGTATGCAGTTGCATTCGTGTAGTCAGTCTGTCATTGTGTGTGTGGGTTTCTTTCTCTGTGTTCTGTGCATTAAGCATCTCCGTTGTATCACTGAGCTTCAGTCCCTCTGCCACCCACTCACACATCTATAAGTGTTCCCATGGAAACGTGACTTTTAGTTCCATTATCCCTCTTAATGTACCTCCCCACACGCAGACATACACATACAAATCACAAATGCAGTGTGGGCTAGAGGGTGCCAGTGAGTCTGTCATCATGAGCATTGATAAAATGCAAGGGGGAATGATCAAACTTGTCTCATAAATCAGCATGGTTCATGGAATGGAATCGGACACTGAATGCTCAGTTGAGAATTAAGCCTTATTCCTCCTTTATAGGAGTCGATATGTTTTCCAGGATTATAAATGGTGTATTTCCAAACATTTCATGGATGCAGACAAGAAATTACAGCTGTCGCATGATCCTCCCCACCAGCGTTTTGTGCCCTTGGCATCCCACATTCTTCCAGCGCCTTCAGGATAAGCGTTTTCAAGCCCTCATTGGACGCGCTTCACAAGTCGTCTTATTTGGCGCAGCTAACATGAATGAAGGTGATATTAGAATCTTGTCAGAGCGATTCATGTCACTGCAGTGCCATGGGATGCAACATCCTCTTAGAGTAAAAAGGAAGGTAAATGTGGTAAACACACAGGTTATTTCCACTTTTCCAATGTCACTGTGATTTAGCTTCTGGGGAGCGGTCATGCATGCTCACCAAGACCACTCGGATTCACTCGCACAAGAAATGTGACGCGGTTAAGCATGTAGAAAATCAAACTAAACAGCCTGACCAACTGCGGAGAGGGAAAGAAAAGAGGAATGGATTACGTTTCCTTCATCCCAAACCACAGGAGCCCCTGCTGAAAGGACTCGAAAGCAGCCTTGCGTGTTTACGCCAAGGGCTCTGACAAACAGAGCAAGGGAGGAAGGTAAATAGAAAACAGAATGGAGTGCTATCTTCCTGTCCCGACTCCTGCACGCAGATGAGGAGGAGAAGAGCGCTGGCATCAGGCCAGGCGCAGAAAGCTGGGTGCAGCGGCACCCGCCGCTCATTCAATGAGAAAGTTGTGGCAGAAAGTTCAGCTAGCGATTCCACTGGCAACCACGGGCCACATTTACATTTTGATTTGTATAAAATGCATATTGATGAGACTCATCTGCATATGTTTTTGTAGCCACTTGCAACGCTCGAGTGGTGTGTAATCTACCAGCGGTGGACAATAGCTCATCTGTCTACTCACACGCATATGGATGGAAGTGAGCACATCACGGTTAGCCCTCATCAAAGAAGCTTCTGTGTGCCTCTCGTTCTTCATTATCTGTACATACGACACCCATGACGATTTGCCTCCAGGCCATTACCAATGTGACATCTTCACTCACGCTATATGCTCATGTGTCTGTGAGTGTGTGCTCATGCAAACGTCTTTGTCATCGGCACTTGAATGGCGGTATTGAATGTCAGTTTGACCAGGAAACCGTAGTGCAGACACAGTGATGGTTTTGTGGCATTGCGTTGCTTTTGCCTTTATGGATGCGTCTGTACCGTAGAGCCTTGGAGAGGGAAGTAAAGGAATTATGCATTCTTGATTGTGTTTGAGAGTGGGAGAGAGTGTGCGCACACACTCGGTTTATTGATGACTCATACACTTTAAATGTAAGTCCTCCAAAATGCCTCTAAATGAGTGAGTCATTTCTTGAACTCATTCTTATCAGTAATTTAACAGCTATGGTTGTCTGAATAATGTGTTATTAGAATAACTTCATAAGACTTGACATAAGCAGATATTGACGTGACTCGCAGCATGATTCCTCAAAAACCAGCTGTAATTATCACAATTGCGCTAATATAAACAGTCCTGAAATACAAGGTAAATCAATTTGTTTTGCATGGGGAGGAGAAATCCAATAAAATTCCATGTATGCAAAAATTGTCCCCTTGTTCTTGTAAACTCTCTGCTGCCTTATGATTATACTGGCTGACTTTGTCGACTGTTGTGCTGCTAATGTTATTTGATATTTGATTTTCTAGAGGCACAATTTTAGTTGCTTTTCTTGTGACCTTTTGGAAAGCCGTTTCCATCTCTATTCTCTCTCCTTCTGTCTGTTCTTCCCTTTGGTCTCACAGTTAATGTTGAGGCGGTGATTTATCAATTGTGTGAGCCTGTAAGAAAATGGGTTTTCTCTTAGAACAGAGGCGGAGCTGACAGATTCTTTAAAACTGTGCTTTGCAGCCTCGCTGGCTATTACAATGTGTTCCCAAGCTGTTCCAGTGTGTTCAATTGACTTCAATGGGGCAGTGATTTATTTTAGGCTTTGAATCTGCACACATCTGCCTTCAGAATTCTAGATTTTAAGGAAAAGCTGCTGACAGGGTCTTATTGCTGTATAAGTGTGTTAAAATTCAGCGGTCATTTTCCTAAAGTATGTCCACTCTCATCAGATCACTGCCAACAGGAGGGAAGAGGCTTCATGGTTTATGGCCAGGGCTTATGTCCAGTCTTAAGGGCCATTCACCCCGAGGATGATAACTTTAATGATAATTTTAACTGTAAAGTTTTAATAATCATTCTAATTCTATGAGAGCAGGGAAGTCCACACCACAGCTGTAATGATAACGACGCAGTTAGTTATTGTTCTTGATGCAGTGCTCCAAATGGAGTCTTTCCCACCTTTCATGTACTTACTTTTAGGGAAGGTCTGCGAAATAGACCTGGACACACACACACAAAATAAATGTGGTGAATGTGTTGCGTCCTGTGGACATATTTGTAAAACGTGTGATCTTGGGAGAGTGATGTCACCTATTGGGCATGTTATGTGTTGCATGTTTGTTCTCTTTTCTCGCTCTGGCTCTCGCTCTCTCTCTCTCTTTCTCTCCCTGCCGCAGACCGGTAATTGGGTTCCAGCTGATGCTCATCATCCATCAGTACTGAGTGAACGCTGCAGAAACCCAAGAAGTATAAGACAGCAAAGAAACAATGCCAGAATGCTGACGGCTATGCGCTCACTCTTTGTCCTGATCCAGAAATGTTCTCTTTTGTGTAGTTCAGTGTGACCGAGTGCGGTCTTTACCTCTTAAATTTGTGAATGAATTTCTCAATCGCAAACTATGAGAGAGCGTGTGAACGCTATGGCGTATTTTCCGTATGTTAATGATTATTTTGTTTTACTTTCAATTTTTGTGTAAATACTTTTGTTTGCCTTTTTGGAAGCGCTAGGGAGAGGGTGCCATTTTCTTTGAACTTGAGATTTTGCTTATGTTTATGGTAGTCAGGGAGTAAGGTAAGACTGTAATTTATTTATTTTTCTTTTGGTTAAGGTTATTTAAAGCTTTCGTTGATAGTGAGTTTTGTTTATGTTGGCCTTGCCCTCTCCTGAAGATTTGCTTCCTTTGCTATTAATAAAAAAATCTATATTGTTTAATTTTGTCTTTGTATTTTTCTGGATCAGGGGATTGATGTGACCATCAAACTTTTTATTTTATTTTATTTTTTTTGTTACGACCTCACTTACCCCTAGACAAACTGTATGCGTGTGTGTGTGTGTGGAGAAGGGGAGGGTATAAGTTGGATTACCAGTGTTGAATCCAGTCATGTGTATCAGGGCCCCAATCCATCTCTCACTCTCTCTCTCACACACACACACAAACAAATTAAAAACACAGTTTAATGGTTTATAATAATCAGTTTTAAGCTTGTGATTATCAGGCATTCATGTCTAAGAAGTTAATCTTGCAGGTCCAGTTCATCCAACACTGTACTGGATGAGATTGAGTATTAATACTGTATGTAAAGCAGTGCTAGATGGGTCATCTCCAGTTCATCTTGTAAAGCATGGCACTAACAACGCCAAGGTTATACATGCCCTACTTTGGATAAGTGTTTACAAAATGAATGTGAATGTCTCCCATATCTTTCTTAATGTGGACTGTGTTGGATGTTGTTTTCAGAGATCATATCTGACTTTGTTTTTTTTACATGCTTGCCCTTCATACATCGTTATTCAGCTCACTTTGACTATGCAATTTGCCTTTGGGCGAAAACTGTTGGTTCCCTAGAAAGGAAAAAAGCTAGGAAGCTGTTCAGTTGCTGATCTAGGGCCAGCTGTTGCCATCTAGTCACATTCATTATTGAAGACAAAACTAAGCTCAAGTCAGCTGAAAACTTTAGCCATCCTTCCTTTTAGTTGATGATATGTTGCGTGCAGTAATGACAGTCAGACCCCACCTCTGGCTGGCCCAGCACACATCAGCACTGTATTAGATACTCTGCTGTGTGGGAAATGAACTTTTATGATCTCTGATTTATTACCTGCATCAGTGCCTCTGAAACGCCCCAGGATTGCTTTGAGGAAAGCTGAAGGGAAAAGCCTTCAGTCTGGATGAGAAATCAAACCCACACCCCCATCAACCCCCACCACACAGTCCCTCACTGCTGCTGCTCACGTGTGTACGCTATGAAGGCATGTTTCGTTGTGTGTGTGTGTATGCAGTTATATGTCAGCACTGTCAATTCTTGTATATGTTGTGCATTGGTTGCAGAGAAAATATTTTATTTTTTACATTTATACTAATTTTAATTTAATAGATTTAAATGTGTATATATAATTTTTTTATACATTTATATTTTTGGACCAATTTATTGGATATATTTCAAATTTGCCAGTCTTTCTCGTATCACATACAATTCATAAGCTTACAGCTCAGCTAAAATACATATTTTTGCTGTAATGCTGCAGATTCAGCAGCACTGCTCTGAAACACTAGTGTGCTGAATATTTTTGCTGTGGAAGTGGCTAACGTTTTGATTTAAGGCGCTGAACTGTGCATTTGTCTCACAGCAAGTGTTGGGATCATAAATAAGGCTTCCTCTTAAACACTGAGAAGTGACCTCTCATGAATGCCATTGAAAACTAATCAAGTAGTGTGAAAAAAAAAAAAAAGTTCACAGAGTGAGCAGAGAGAAAGAACATAGAAAAGCCAGTTGAGAGCACATAAAAGTTTCAATGTGCCGGTCTAACGTGGTGTGACTGACCAAGGATATGATTTTAGCTGCCCGCATCTTATATGTGGAAGTGAAGAGAGAATGAGGGAATGTGTGGAACGTGTTGAGACTCATGAATAGTAAACCTTCAGGTGAAAGAGGAAAGACCTGATTTGTCTACAAACTCTAAAGGCTTTTTGGGAGCATTTGGGAGTTTGAAAGATGCACTTGGTTAGGATCTGGTTGGTTAAGCAGCCATTGATAACGGGAAACCCCTTGTTTAGCTACTTTTCCAAGAGTGGTGATAGACCAGTATATCAGTGAGGCTAAGTAATTAGCCAGTATTTGACTACTGACTTGTTTATTTTCATTCAAAGTTAGTAATGTTATGTAAAAGTGTTCATTTCATATCCAGTTTTTGTGTTTGTTGTTTAATGTCATTATTGGTGTTGATGTTTGGTCCAGCTTTGATAATGCACAGTCGCCTTAAGGAATTAAGTGTTTAATGCAGATGTCAGACAGACTTGCTTTGTCCTCACATCAGTGTATTTCTACACAGTTGTGTGTGCTTGATAATCTGTGTCTTCTGTTGGGCTGCTTGCTCGTCTTTTGTAATCTGGATGAATGTCTAATGAAGAAAAGGAGGATTTAAAGCCTCTGAAATGACACATAATGGTTTGAGTCCTTGTTAAAATGGATAATTCTTCAAAAAAGTCTTCATTTATTCACTCTCTTCTGTGGTACACAAAAGATGATATTTTGAAAAATATTTTTTTGTGTTCTGCAGAAGAAAGTCATGCAGGTTTGAAATGACATTAGAGTTGGTGTATGATGACAGAATTAAATGAACTGTCCCTTTAACATTACACACTTTGTGGTCTTCCTGAGACATCAGTTAATTGAATACAAGACCTCATCTAGTCATAACGAGTGATAAATAAGACATTTGTTTATATGGTGAGCTGGGCATGGCAAACAGCTACAGGAAGCAGTTCGGAGTCTAACCTAATAACAGGATAATGACAGTAAGGATCAGTAGCTCTTCAATAGGCCTCTTAACAGTATCGAAACATCTTTATCTGAAGAGATAACATTCAGTGCAGTCAACGCCCATGACACTGGGCATCAGCACAGATAGCGAGAGGGTGGACCGAGTGGGAAGTAGAAGGTATGTTGATGTGCTTCTATGCATGATTGAGTGTGTATCTTTATCTGATCGTTTATCATTTCCATGTGAGTTTGTGTGAAGTGTGTGTGTTAGCCAGTACAGCCGGCCGCAGTATCTTTTCATGGTCTGCAGGAGACATGTGCCCGCTCAAGGCAGAAAGCACCCCTGACGAACACGTTTTCATCTTGGAGTGAGACCCTGACTTGTTTGATAAAGGTGTGAGAGGGGAAAAATGCATTTGTGTGCAAAAGCGAAGGGAAGTGATTTGTGTATGTGTGTGAGCGAGGGAGAGGAAGATGGATGGAAAGCGGCTGACAGAGTCTGTTTGAACCGAGAGCTGCTGTGGAGGATTACGGTCCCTCTGATCAGAGCGAGGGAGGAAATAGAAAGAAGGAAATGGGAGAGAGAGCGAGGACAGGCAGATGTCAACATGTCTCTCAGATCCACTGGATTTGTCTGACCAGCGTTTGGTCTCAATCCATTGCTTTGAAATGCCACGATTCAGGGAGAGCTGTAGTTTTGATGAATTCTGTAAATAACTGAGTAAGTTTGATCCATGCAGATATCAAACACCACATTAGTTCATGACAAGTACATTAATACAATAATTCAAATGACAATGCACTAGTGCTAACGTCACTTTGACCTTGTGCTGTGCTGACCAACAAAAAAACTGTTTTGTTTGAAAGTGACTTCTGTGTGAAAAGTGCTTTGACAATGGATCATTTTTTTTGGATGCATAATTTAGCTAATGTGACCGCAGCTTTAATAATACAATGTGATAATATTGTAAGCAATCCAGTGCAATACACAAAATAAGTTAAAGATATCTATCTATATAATATAGTTATTGTGAATTATTTTTGTCCATGATAAATGTATTGAAAATCTGATTTTATAGATGTGTTGGCCCTTAAATTCCATATTATTTTAGTCAATTTTAATTGACACTGAAGAGTAAGTGAATTACACATTATTTGTGTTGAGTGTGACCTTTTTGTTGCTTTCTCTCTTTTGAGCATCCTGATGTCCCATCAGATTTTGGTGGGCGGAGCTCCTTCAACCCCCTGGGAGGGCTGTAGATAATTAAAAACCCTTATCTGTATGTGCTCGGTGTGTAAACATAACTCCTTTTCTTCCTAGCATCCTTCTGTCGCCCTTTCCTTCACACCCACATCAGGGATGAATCCCTCCATCTGTCCATAGAGGGATGAGGAACGCAGGCTGTGCTAATGAAAGTCGAACAGGAGGATGTGTGCGTAAGCGTCTGTGTGTATGCGTGATTTTGCCTGTGCGGGTGTCAAAGAGTATGAGATTTTGTGACATGCCGTAATCAAAGTTGAATTGCACCGTTCTGAGATAATGCTCTTAGATCAGGGAGGATAAATTTGGGATTGTTCAGATGCCCTTGGCCCCCCACCCCCTTCCACACACATCTGATGAAATTCAAGGTCGAATGTTTGCAAAGCCTGGAAAGGCTCCAGTCAAACTCTCTGGTCTTAGGTGAATTTAGTTGCTTATTCTTTTCCCATTGGTTTTTTGGACCTATGTCAATTAATGCCGCCAACTGGTCTCTGAGACCTTCACTTGACCTCATTTGACACTCAGATGGCCTGGAGTTTAGCTCGAAATGCAAAAAGTAGCATGAAAATAGAGAGTCTACCACTGCCAGTATCCACCCACCCAACTTAAAGCCAGGATTTAAGCAGCCTGGTGTCAACTCAGTTTGTCATACTGATGCCCAGTGTGGAGCGTATGGTCCTTGGCAATTGGTGCACATTTTAGCCAGAAGGCCATGAATGAGACAGCCTGGACAGGGAAACATAGGCTTGTTACAGCAGATTCAATCTAAGATGTCAGAAGGTAGCGTAATAATGCAAATGCACTTACAATGATGCTTAAGAAATCTTTTTTGACTGGATTTTGAAGTCTAGATTGTTTTATTTCATGTAGCTCATAATTGACTGAAATCAATATATCTCTTGCTTTTTTTGTCTTTAGTACAGAGCTTTTTCCAGTTCTGTAGTCCAGTCCTTTAAAAATGCCTTTGACTCACAATTACACATTTTCTTGTTATTGCTGTGTTAGTCTGATTATTTGTGC
Organism: Spinibarbus caldwelli; assembly: GCA_039654775.1. NCBI lineage: Eukaryota > Metazoa > Chordata > Actinopteri > Cypriniformes > Cyprinidae > Spinibarbus > Spinibarbus caldwelli. Next base: position 11,885,012 of record CM077228.1, on the reverse strand, counting down.
TGGTTTTCTGGAAGCACAAAAGAAACTGCATCAAGTGAGACTTCACTGTCGCAGTTCTATCCTAGAAAGACAAAGAATTGGAATGAGAAGCATGAATATCCAATTATTTATCAAGTGAACACACACACAGCTTAAACCCTAAATGTGCCGTTTCCTCACATTCCCAGAGATGCTGCTTGTGTGTGGTATTAAACATGAATTCATTAGCACTCTTTGATGTGGCTACTCAGCATGTGGTCTCCAGTCCATGTATATGTGTGTGTGTGTTGCAAACAAGCTTTCCAGTTGAAGAACTGGTTTTCTATTGGCAACATGCTGGACTGTTGGAGTATCTCCGGTCTGGAGGTCAACTCATGTTTCCTGTTCAAGATACTGGGAATGCTGTATCCAATCCAACTGGCAATCTCGTAAAGCAACCTATGGGAAGATGCTAGAATTATAAACCCCTGTTTTTGGATGACCTTGCGGATTAGCTGATCCTAAAGCCCAACACTAGATGCATTTTTAAATACCATTTTTACCACCATGGATTGGCATGGATACTTGCTCTTAACATGCAACCATGCACCGAAAAGCCTCTAGCAAACCAAGCTACTTATTTTACAATAGTTTGATACCTGCACATTAATATTTCAGAGAGTTGTTGGAGCCATAGCCTAATGGTTAGTAAACAAGCTACAGGTCCATTGAGCCATAGTATTCGTATGGGAGATATAGTTTTAAGTCCTCATCGGATAATTTCCTGTCTTCTCCCCATATAGTTTCCCGTTGTGTGTCTACTTTGTCTGTGTAAAAAAAAAAAAAAAAAAAGAGTATTTAATTATAGAGCTTCTACATGTGATTGCTTTATGGGACGGATGTTGATTCGTCTTTCGGTTGCTGTTTGAACCCACCAACGAGCCGGGGGTCATAATTTGTGGTTTGATTCAGCTTTACAAGACCACCATTTCCTCATGCATGTTTTTACCTCGGCTCACATCTCCGTTTTCTCCCACTTTAAATGTAATCGCTAGTAAATGATACCTGCTGTAGTGTTTTGAAGTGGTTCTTTGCTAGACTTTTCTATCATAGAACATTATCCCCCACTGCTCAGATTACACACACTACTATATTTCAAACCATTCTCTTCCATGCACATGAACACAGCTGCAGCAGGACCATTCTCACACAGAATGGAAAGTGTACCGAACTATTTATTACTCTCCTATGCCTCTGAGTGGGCTAACGCTCCCTCCCCTAGTGCGTCTCTGCTTTCTGTTTCAATGGCTAATCATTACTGTGGAGTACATACCCTTTACTCTGTATAACATCTTAATGCCCACTACAACGGCTAGGCAGTGATTTTCACATCTGCTGTGAACCTCCGCATTTATGTGCCGACCTAGTGTACCACTACTAGCTTTCTCTACAACTAAAAATACGGCTTTTATATACCATACTCTGTATGCATTCATGTTCAGACCTTTAGCATTTGTACTGCTCAACACTACAGAGTCAAAAGTTGCTTATTTTACTCAAGTACAATAAGCAAACTCTGCTGTTTTTTGTCCCTTGTCTTTTGTGCAGCCATTAGCGATTCCATCTAATTGGCCCTGTGGTCCCACCACTACTCAGACATTGCAGGCATGACTGTGAGCTCTGCCTCTCCTTCAGCTGTGTCAGCAGGTGAACTGCGCTATCTGGAAAGATAGAAGAAAATCGGCAAAGCATGCAAATCGCATACTGAGGGGAAAATCAATTAGAGGGCCAGAGGTCTAGCTGTGAGGTGGGGCACAGGCAGAGAAATTGTGCCCATCCTAGCTGTTAACTCCTGGGGAAAATGCATTATCCCATTGAGAATGGCATCCATTCGTGCCAACTGTGCGAGCTCCCAGAGTGCCCTTTTCCACCTCTCTTTCTCTTTCTAATTACTTGTGCGCTTTTAAAATGGTAGGAAAACTGTCATGTGGCTTTAATAATTTGTCTTCCTTTCTCCTTCTCTGAGAGTCTTTTGTAGAGGATACAGTGAATTTTGGTATCCAGTTTCATTGCTGTCAAAGATAATGCTAATATCTTTAATGCTAACATTCTTTTGTTCTTTCGCTCTGTGCAGGTACAGAATGTCCCCAACTTCACAAGAAGCCTGATTACTGATACAGAGCAGAGGTAGCAAGTAGTGGACAGAAACACTCTTCCCATAAGGCAAAAGGACAATGGCTTCCCACAACAGGAGATGGAACTTTTTCACTTTTTCTTGCTGCATCATTGTCCAGCTGGTCCCCCTCGTGGCTACGAGGCCACAACAACCTTCAGTGGCATCCAGAGTACATGAGAAATACAGCACATTCCGGGTGGAATACCCTGAATGGACCTTTAACCATCTTGCGGTGGACCACAGAAATGGGAATGTGTACCTTGGGGCAGTGAACCGCATCTACAAACTCTCACCTGGGTTGGACGTACAGGTGTCACATCAGACCGGTCCAGATGAGGATAACCGGAACTGCTACCCGCCCCGTATAGTGCAGCCTTGTAGCGAACCACTCACGTTGACCAACAACGTCAACAAGATGCTGCTCATAGACTACCGTGAGAACCGGCTGCTGGCCTGCGGCAGCCTGTACCAGGGTATTTGCAAACTCCTCCGCCTGGATGATCTCTTTAAGCTTGGAGAGCCCTTCCATAAAAAAGAGCACTACCTCTCTGGCGTCAACGAGAGTGGCTCCGTTTTTGGGGTCATTGTGTCCTACGTTGACGTCTCGCCTGATAAGCTGTTCGTGGCCACAGCTGTCGACGGAAGACCGGAGTACTTCCCAACGATATCCAGTCGTAAGCTCACCCGTAACTCTGAGGAGGATGGGATGTTCGCCTACGTCTTCCATGATGAATTTGTTGCCTCCATGATTAAAATCCCATCGGATACATTCACGGTGGTACCAGACTTTGACATCTATTACATATATGGGTTTAGCAGTGGAAATTTTGTGTATTTTCTCACATTGCAACCGGAAATGGGAGGAGGCCCAACAACTGGGTCATCCTCGGCCGGTCGTGAACAGGTGTACACTTCCAAACTGGTGCGACTCTGCAAGGACGACACTGCGTTTAACTCGTACGTCGAGGTTCCTCTCGGTTGCGTTAAGGGTGGGGTTGAGTATCGCCTTTTGCAGGCGGCCTACCTGTCCAAGGCAGGTACTATCCTGGCACGTTCGCTGGGCATAGGGCCCGATGAGGACATCCTTTATGCCGTGTTCTCCAAAGGACAGAAAAGGAGGCCCAAGGAGTCATCTCAGGAGTCAGCTCTATGCGTGTTCACTCTGAAAGAAATTAACGAAAGAATTAAGGACCGGCTGCAGTCGTGCTATAAAGGAGAGGGAACCCTGGATCTCGCTTGGCTCAAAGTGAAAGACATCTCGTGCAGTAGCGCGGTGAGTACATTCAGCACACCCCTGCTTACCTGCCATTAGTGGAACAATTCTACTTGTGACAGTTACTATAGTAACACTCTATGACTCACAATGATTGATGTGAACACTGCTATTACATTCAGGGTTAGTCATCAAATTGTATACAAATTGAAGTTTTTGAAACGAGACCATTCAAGTTTTTACCAGCGCGTAGAGCTAATTTTGGTCAGATAAAGGCGCACATATGAGGGAGTGCCCACTAGCAATACAATACCACTTTTGATCAATTACCACTAGCTGTGCTAAGTATTGAAATAAAGTGACATTTTTAATGGTTTTTTGGAAGCTGAGTGTTTTGAAAGCAAAAAGCTTGTATTTTAAACTGTGGGTGTTTGGGCTAAATGAATTGGAGGATTTGTCTTTCCAGTTTCAGTCTGCATTTTAAACTGATATTTACAGAAGTACAATGATATTTTATCTTGCAGTAGATCTGATCACTATATCTGTATAAATGCAGGTCACATTTTTTTGGCCTAATTTTCTATGTTGTATTTTTCTTAATTTAATTCTCACAGCAGTGACAACATAATTGCCTGTTCCAATTAAAATAATTAATTTGGTCCAGAAATGCCCTCAAAATAAGGTCAAAATGTTTGTCACTTGTTTACAATGTCTCCTTTAGGCTATGATACTCAGTGGGGATTCAGTTTTTCTAGACCTTTTGATAAAACACAGCCAAGCTGTAGAAATGTGAAAGTGCCTTACTCAAAGAATCAAACTATTATTATAATAACACTTTATTGAATTCCAGCCAGGGAATAAATGAATTATTATCACACATACTGCTCAGCACCAGACCCAACGAATTCTTGCTCCTTTCAGAAACATCAGTGCTGGTTGAATAGCGTTAGGTCAAACGCTGCAGCAATAGAATGAGCTATTCAGGAATTTACAAGAAAAATTCCGTTGTTTTAGCATTCCTTTGAAGTACCTTGGAGTAGCACATAAATACCATGGTATATGTCATCATATGATTTTACCATTACTGTTCCATAATACTGCCAATGTGCCTCTCTTAAGGTGGTAAATGAGGTAATATGAGGGTTTCTGCGTAAAGGGTGAGATTTTTGTCAAGTTTTTCCTGATGTGGAGAGGATGTGTGTGAACTGAAGTGGAAGTGAAACTGACACACACACTTACAGGCACTCACACACAAGAATAAAGGTGAAGCAGACTGTGAGAGAGTGCTGTCGTGATAAGTGTACGGCTAGAGAGGGAGGAAGGAAAGGAGTTATGTTGAGGAATGGTGCCATTTTTGCGTGCGCTGCAGTATGGCCACTGCAGCATAAATTAAAGAGAGAGCGTCACAGTGAGGAGAGAGAGATGGATGGCCTGCGTCTCCTCCTCCGGTAACTATGGCTACTAGCTCCTCATTTAAAAGCCAGGCAAGTGTTTGATTGGGGAAGAGAAAAAAAACAAGTGAGCTCAAACACATTATATCTGAGACTGATAAATGCTCTGTTACTGTTTAAATTATCTTCTCCGAGAGCTGTTAGATCTCACACACAAATATAAACACGGAAATACGCAAACACATGATTACACAGGCTGATTAAAGACAACATGAAATTAACATTTCCCCTGTTTACTTTAATAAATGCTCCTGGTCTTAAGCAGGATTCACCAGAGCTTCATGATTTTTGTTTTATTCTGAAGAACACAGTATTTCATCAAAATTATATATATATATATATATATATATATATATATATATATATATATATATATATATATATATATATATAAATATAAAATTTTAAATCCAAAAATCAATTTTTTGTAAACTTTATTTATTTAATTGTTTATTTATTATTTGTTTATTTTGACTAAATGGAAAATATTAATATTGACTATTTACAATGGTTATGTTAAATGTCATGGCCGATAACTAAATATTAATATTAGTGTTTTATATTTATATCAATATATTTATTTATAATCATTTTTAATATTTATGTAGTTATATATTTGTGTTTATAATGTGTAATAGTTATGATATTTATGCTTAAAATATTATGACTTTTTCTACGTAATGAGCTGTCATGTCTGCAGATTTAACCAAGACTATGGGTGGGGAGAAAGATAACCTTAACAAATTATATTGTAAATTACCATAACAGCACCCACTTTTTATGGTAAAATTACATCCCAATGGATAAAACTGAGCCTCGTCCTATATTTGCTTGCCACGGAATATTGCGTCACCTAAATATACGGTACATTATGGAAGTTGAATGCATTGTGAATGCTGTTTCATGATGTCTTTCACAGTGAGCAGACTACATTAGGTATAAAGCAGCTTCCAAACACCCACAGGCAGAAGAAACATGGGCACGATTGCACTGACTCACCTTTGAATAAAATCACACGCTCATAGACGGATGCATTCAGACACTCATGTGTCTCAGAAAAACACCCACAAACACACACATATTCGAAAGCGTCCCAGGGCAAAAAAGAATGACACATCTTTCAGGTGGTTCTGTGACTGAAGTTAAATGCTCTTGGGCTGTGGTATTCCTGAATCTGCACTCAATGGGACCACGTTGACAAGATAAAAAGTGGGGAATGACAGGAGTGAGAAAACGGCATATGAACCTGCTATCTTAGTGGGGGTGATGGATGTTTCGCTAATATCACTCGGATGATTTTACAAGAATTGCAGTTGTTGGTCTCAGATGGGTTTGTGTTTTCAATAATGCATGAAAATCTCACTGCTGCCGAGTTGGAATATTGCTGGAATATTGCACGCCATCATTTACCAAACATATACAATCTTCTCAGCACAAACCAAGAAGCAAGAAAGAAAGAAAAAAAAAGTGAAAAAAAAAACCTGGTAGCGACTCAGTAGCTTTTTGACTTTCCTGATATAAAAGTCTAATTAAGTAACCAGAGAAGCGCAGTAAGATCAAGCAAGCCCCTCTTCATGAATGTGAAGATAACATTCTCTCAATATTCAGCCCTCTGCAAATATTACATCAACATGACATGATAGTAATGCAGGTTAGCTGAAGATATGAAAGTGATGTATATCTTAATATCCTCTCTGTGCCCCCTGCAAACGATAAGGATATTATGTTGTGAAAAATCATAGCATAATGTAAGCCTGGCTCATATAAGATATATCTCTAGTTCTGTCCAAAATTTAGGCCTTTACTAGCAGTCATCATGATGTATCATGTGCAGGCAGATGACATGGATGAATAGCTTTTTTATTATTTTAGATGTATATCAAACATAATATAGAAAAATATATGAACTATGATCTAATCTTGCTGAGACCCAACAGTGAGAATATTTGGCATGAATTCCATTACTGCTTTAATGGCATTTCTTCTATAATTTTAGCAAGTGTGTCTTTCAAAAATGTAGTGCTGTCAAACGATTAATCGCGATTAATCGCATCCAAAATAAAAGTTTTTGTTTACATAATATATGAGCATGTACTGTGTATATTTAAGTGTGTGTGTATATATATATATATATATATATATATATATATATATATATAATACACACACACATGTATATATTTAAGAAAAATGTTATGTTTATGTATTAAATATTTTATATAAAATAAATTGTGAAATATAAATATATACGTTAATACATGTAAATATTTTTTAAAATATATACCATGTGTATTTATATATGCATAATAAATATACACAGTACACACTCATTATGTAAACAAAAACTTTTATTTTGGATGCGATTAATCGTTTGACAGCACTACAATAATGTGCTAGAGGGCGTCTGTGGCTGTTGCAATGTGTCTCACTGTGTCTTGCACCATGTGCCATGTTTAGGATGGCGTGTCAAGTTCAACTTTGTAAAACGCATCCTGAGACACCCGTGTTCTGTTGCATTGCGTCTGTCTTTTAAACTTCCATGATATAACTTCCAACTTCCTTTTCCTGTCATTTTTTTGATTTACAGTGATGGCTAATGTCACATTACCATAGTTTTACTGTAGAAATAACAAGTAACTATGGTTACCATGGTAAATTCAGAAATGTATTTGCAGAGGCAGCAGCAGTACTCTGTGCTGACTCTTTCAAGCTCTCATGGTGTGTTTTTTTCCCAATTAATGAAGAGATGAGCAGCCCTACTGCTCATTAGGGCAGTCAGACTGCATGAAGGGGCACTGTTAATGTCAAACATGACGTGCCCACACACAAGCTCACAAAAGAAAGGGTGTGCATTTCACTACGCGAGACAGACTAGCCATCTTCATCAGTTCATTAAAACAGACTTAGACTAAATCTTTGGTAACACTTTAGATTACGACCCGCAAAGAACTACGTAAGAATACTGAATTTACAGTGTACGTTTCTGTAATTATAGTGTACCTATAAAGAACGTACGTGTAGGTATAAGGGAACAGTGTGTTACATTTGGGTAATAAGGGGGTAACAACCAAGTATGCAGCCTGCAAAGAACTGCGTAAGTAAACTGTAAGTAAACTAAAGTTGCAGCGTGACATTTTTGTAATTATAGTGTAGGTATAGGGGAATAAGATGCAACGTTTGGGGAATAAAGGGGTAACAACCTGTAAAATTACAAATCATTTATATTGTAAGTATTTTGAAACTAAGGGGTACCTATTCTAATATTACATGGTATGGCCTAAACCATAATCTTATGTTTGGGAGTGATTTAGAAAGACAATATTCTTTGTATAATTTTATACTAGTATTTTATTATAGGCCTAGGTATTTTTAACCATTCTATTATTAAAGGAAACATGATGATTACTGAACAACAAAACTGGACATCTAGTGAAATGAGTTGAGTTTCTGCTATGATTTATAATTCACAAGTCAGCTTACCTTATGAAAGCTTATTCGTCGATCTCAGCTGAGTCACACCAGCAACTTCCCAACACCACTATCACCAAATAACTTTGCATGATATACCATCAAGGTTCAATGAAGCTTAAAACAAGTTTACCTCTTTCCAGCTGTTCGCAGAAGAAAATGCATGATACAACATTTGTATTTCAGTGGATGTATACTGTGGTGTTTTTATAGCAAAGAAAACAGAAAAAAAAATATTAAATGGCCATCAAACAATTAAATTAAAACTAGTGCAATATTTTTCTCTGTAATTACTGTGCAAATATACACTTGTTCTGTGTTTAAGCCCAACTTGTTCCTTCCTTATTCCATGTAGTTACAGGGTAAATACAACATTTGCGGGCTGTAAATTAAAGTGGTGCTTTGTTACCTCCTTGTTCCATGTAGTTAAAGGGTAAATACAACATTTGTGGGCTGTAAATTAAAGTGGTGCTTGTTCCTCCCTTATTCCATGTAGTTACAGGGTAAGTATCTACAACAAATTAATCTAAAATGATTGTTTATACAGTAGGTCATACATTTATATATCAGGTAAAATATCAATAAACATGGTGACTGTTTTATTTAGTTAAAATATTATTTGAAATTTGGGTTTTTAAATTAAAATCACACACAATATGACAACAGTAACAACACAGGCAACAGATAATAAAAGATGAAAAATTTATTACACCAGTTCAGAAAAAGCAAAGCAATTCCATACTTATACAGCTTATACAGTTAAACCAAATTCTTTTGAAAAGTTTAAGAACAAAATTAAGATTTTGTTCAATTTGTTCATGTTTTTCACCCACTGATGAAGTTAAACTATTATGGCCAAACCATCATGTCAATAAACACACAGTAATAAACACTGAAAGTCAATATTAAACTATGTATTATAGTGAACTGACAGGACTTTACCGTCTTTGATTTTACCGTTGTGATCCACGTTCTCAAGCACCATTTTGACTACTTCAGTTTCCGGCTTTACTGCTCAATGTTGTGAGAACATACTCGGACAAAACTCTCCAATTTTAAAAGAACACATTCCTGTCAGTTTCAAAAATCTCTCTCCTCTTCGCTTCGATTAGTTTTCTTGTATTTTCGACACATATTCCGCAAACATGGATAGACTCGTCTCAAGAGCCATTCAAGCTGTTTCCAGTTCCCTATCAGCACATTCACTGATCCAGTTTTAAACAAACACAGTTTCAAAGTTGTCCCTCGTCTGCGCTTCAATTATTTTTTTTTTTCCTATTTTCCATACGTTTCCGTCTTCAGCACTGCAGACACGGATTTCGTCGCACACAGAACCGTTTGCGTTTGAACCTCCACATTCCTAACCAGGGTTGCCAGGTTTTCACAACAAAACCCACCCAATTGCTACTCAAAACTAGCCCAATCGCGTTTCGAGGGGGGTTCCCCAGTAAAAATTCCCAGAGAAAACCGCGGACTTGGCAACACTGTTCCTAACCCAGGACCGTCGGGTTACTTTTATTACTGATATCAACCCAAATTGGGTCAAATCAAGTCAGCTTCCTAACCCAACAGTCTCAACTGAGCGTTTGGATTGAAACTATAACCTAGCGTGTTTAAAAAGTAGGCCTACACACTGTACGTTTTTGCTAAATCGCTTGCAAATATAAGATTGTTGTATAGCCTACATACCATGTAATATTAGAATAGGTACCACTTAGTTTCAAAATACTTACAGTAGAAATCATTTGCAATTTAACAAGTTATTACCCTTTATTCCCCAAACTTCACATATTATTCCCTTATACTTGCACGGAGGTACTGAATAGGTACACTATAATTACAAAAAAGTTGCACTGTAAATTTGGTTTACTTATGCAGTACGTTGCGGGTTGTAATCTAAAGCGTTACCAAATCTTTCTAGATGGTGGTAATGAAGTCATCTCTCATGCACATACACAGAGGCGTGGTGTGTCACACACAGTGGTCATGCTGTCACCCTCATTAAGAAGAGATTGTGTCTCTTTGAAATATGCACCATTACATATGACATGAGCTCTTAATTATGTCCCATGCCTTACTATTTTTGATTTTTTCTACTTTAGTTAATTATGTACAAAAAACTAATTTATTTGTAATATTATTATCCCCACTCTCCCCCACAGTCAACGAACGTATTATTTGCCCAGTGCAGATATGCGTTCATGAGATTAGAAGTCAGGCCCATGTTCTCTTAATCCCAAGTCCAGGGTTCGATAAGTCATGCTCACAGCTTTACTCCCACAGGGTTACAACTGGCAGCTGTGTGCTGCTATTTAAAGATCAGACACACAGAAGGGGAATCCAAATGCAGAGGCAGAGATCTGAAGCTTGCTCGAGACTACTGTAGCTTTGGTTGTGCCAAACATCTCTCAGACTTCCCAAGTGCCTTTGGGCCCAGACAGATGAGTGTTCAAACCTGAAAAACAAAAGGCATTCTGATGTTTGTATTTATTTATTTATTTTTGCTTTTAAAGTGTATGGGTTTGATTTGTGATTGACTGGAATGTCACTGCCTGCATTGCTTTTTATTTCAAACAAAAAACAAATGAATTGTATTGTTCCGTTTTTGCAAGGCCAAATATTTTAATGTTTATTTACAGACTTTTATATCCATTGTCTTGTGTCCCATTTTGCTTCAGATGTGTCTTCATTAATACTATTCCTGCTAATACTGTGATTTTATATCTCTTGTCAGTTACAAATCCTAGTAAGGGAGAAGATCATTTTGAAGTGCTTGTGATGATACAAATGTGCATGGCAGTATCACATAATGAATGTATCAGTGTGGAAGTCTTGGTGTCTATAGATCATTCTTTGTTGACATCTGACCTATAATAATCTGCCAGTGCCCCATGTTCACTATGTCAGCAGAAAGAAATAGTGTGAAAATGAGTCTGGCACAGTAAATTCACCCTTCTCGTCTCCTGGAGTGATGTATTCAAGCAAACTAGGACAGCACACACTAATAGGTTTTTTTTTTTTTTGTTTTGGTTAATTTATGCATTTTTCTCAACCTCAGTCTCGCTTATAGAGACATTGCGGTCAGAGAGATAAGAACATTTTAAATTAAGATTGGTCTCATTATTATTCATAATAATCTCAATTATAAGTCATTAAAATCAGGATATAGGCTTTCCCCCTACATCTGCATGCTCATTACATATTATTGCCAAATAATTAGCGCTTTTCACTCTCCTAGACAGATCAGTTTTTTTAGACCTCATTTTATCGAAGTGGCTGTCAGTTCTCGTTAGTTTCCAACTGCTAGTCGTACGGTTTATTTTTTTATTTTTTCCCCATTAAAGGTGCACTTTGTAATTACTGTGTTGCGTTGATCTGGCAGTCATGTTAGACTTATACTGACATGCAGCGTTACACAAAAGCAAACGTTTTCAGATAATGCTGCTATTCTAAAAGTGTGCTATTCACAATTCATGCAGGTTTTGCAATGGGTTTAAATTTCATGCAAATTCACTCTGTTGGCCAACAGCAAGCTGGTTTTAAAGTGACTTCTGTGTGAGCCGTGCTTTATTTTTTGTGTGAAATGTAGGTAAAATTAATGAGTGCACCTCTGAATTGGAAAACATGCTAGCTTATCAGTCTGAAATACTGTAGTCCCCCTGAGATCTCTTGATTTTTCATTAACATGGATCCAGTTCCTCGCTAAGTTTCCTCTTTGGTGACACTTTCTGGGAGAACCACTTTATGGGACGGTGTGACATGGTTTTAATCAGTCGCTTGCACTGTGCGCAGTGCATTTCCATTCATTAAAGTCGATCTCCAGGTTTATTGGCCTCAGTAATTACATCTCCCATCGTAACTACTGCAGCAAAGGTCATAATCCATCATAAGATCGTTATCTCCTAATCAGACTAAACTCACTTTACATGTAGATGTGAAAAGGTCATGCGCTCCAGAACTTGTTGGATGTTTCTTGAGCAGTACGTCAATTTTACCACATTTTCTTCATTCGTTGGAGCCGTCATAAACCTTATGTAGTTCTATACATGCATGTACATGCATGTTGACATATGGGAATGTGTACTCAAGCACAGCTACAAAAACTTTCAAGCGGCGAGCTGCATTGCCGTTGTGTTGCTTCTGACAGTTGAGATCTCAGAAAACACAATGTGCAGTAGGGTAAACGTACCTATTAAGCTCACCAAAATCTACATTGAGACATTTTTAGTGCACAAGATATTGGTTTCGGTACAAGAAGTTATGTTAAAATAAAATATTAATCTCTCACACAAAAATATTTAATTTCATTTTAAATGACAAAAGCATTTTGATTGATATACATCATTAAATGCAAAAGGTCTGGCTGTGCTTAATGGGTACATTTCTGTACCCTTTAAACACACCCCTGTTCCCATTAAGCTTACATTGTTTTATTTTATTTTAAACAAACTTTTTAAAGAATAACTGAAAAATGTTTTATTTGAAGGTACAAAGTCAATCACAAAAAAACAGAACACTAAAATCAAGCAACAAGGCACTCAATTTGATCAGTTATATGTTCATAGTGAAGTGTCATTTAAGCACATTGCAACATCTAGACAAGTCCACGTTCAGCTAAGTAACACATTCAAAAATCAAATAACAAAACAAACCAATAAAACATTTCATTCATGGGGATGAACACAGAAACTATACTCATTATGAAGCCTATTATTAAATGGATGTCAACTTATCTAGAGTCTCTTAAGCCTGGAATACATTGCACTACACGATTTTTGCCCCGATTTTCCACCGATTTACAGTCTGGAGAAGTTGATGCTATTTGCCAAAGGTCAGAGACAGTCTGCAGATTTGAACTGACATATCTAATAGAAAATCACGTAGTGTATGATGATCACAGACTCTGATTTTTTTAGCTTCGGACTTTAATTCCATCCAGTTGGAGGATATCAAACATGATATTTTCAGCAGATTTTAAAACACATTGTTTTCATTTGTCACACGTCTCCTAGCAACAATGCGCATGTTTCTGTGTGAGTTTGTTGTGATCAGAAGGAATTTAAAGTCTGGTAGTGTATCATCCTCAGTCGTTTAGTGTATGATGCCCAGTTTTCCTTTGTGACTATTTGCAAAGTCTGTAAGTGTATGATGCCTGGTGTTTTAAAAATCTGTTCAAATTTTAAGTCATATACTGTATTCCAGCCTTTAGTTGCTTTTTTCCTGGACAGATACAACAGGTTTCTGATGGCTCATCTTTGTACGAACAACATGCCTCTTTCATCTTTGGGCATAAACTATAGTTGTCATCTTGTAATTTTGTCATCTTAAAGATGTGAAAATAAGTTATTAACCATTTTATAAAGATTAACTTAAAGTGACAACCATCAGTTAAGTCAGTTTATGAAGTATTTATATAGACGTTCAATGTGGAAGAGCTTAAAGGGAGCATACTGAGCTTAATTGGAGCAGCAACAATTTTTAATAAATTTCATGTAATATTAAAATGACAGGATTTTGCTAAATAAATAGTCTAGGTCATGTAATAAGTTCGTACATATTTTAATATGAACAACTATTACTAACAATATCTATGAAATTATACTTTTTCTTATTGATGTCACACTGAAGCTGTGAGATTTTCATAGTAGTGTACCCTTTGTTCACCTTACAATAATATGAAATCTTTAAAAATTACAGCACTGTAAAACGACAGACCAGCAATAAACTGTAAATTTATAATATTATGGATGTGAAAGTACAAGCCAGTAATGCCTGTGAAGTAATATATTAGCGTAGCACACAATCTTATACAGCTAGTCAGCTAACTGTGTTCTGTAGCATCTGCGCTATGTTGCTAAAACTATCTTTTGGGTCTAATGTAATTATTTCCCACATCCAGGTTATAATATGCAAAAGTCTGAACATTAATCTCTTACTTTTACAGCAAGTAGAGAAACTTACCCAAAATAAAGGCTTAACATCTAAAAAATGCACATTTAAGGGGCTCCTCTTTTGGTGAAAGTTTTCAGACAGCTTTCAAAATGGCCACCAGACAGCGTGAACACATGGAGACTCATATCTCAGTGTGCAATGATCTGATTGACTTGAAATTACAGGAGGTATACAGTAACAAACACATCAATTGGTTAAGACATCAAGTTAGGATAATAAATTATTTTTTCTTTTTATAATCTGAGCTCAAAAATGGAAGTGTGCTTAATAGGTACGTGAGCTTAATAGGTACGTTTACCCTTTAACCTGCCTTCAGCATTTCATACATGCATGAATTTTTCATAGCCATCCAACACACGACCTCAAACAATGGCTTAAGAACACACAAATGCAAACACGACCTCTTTCTTCATAAGTGCTGACATTTCACATCCCAAGGGTTTCATTGATCCACAAAGAATGATGTATGCGGTGACATCATTGACATCTGCTGAATGTGTTTTTGTCACTGAGCTTTACTCAACCAAATCAAACAAATGACTCTTTTCTGATTAGTCTCCTGAGCTTTGCATAAATGTTGTAATCGCAGAAATCTGACAGATTCCATTTACTTCCAGTAGGTATTGCAGATGACTTTTTTATTTATTTTTTTTTAAATGTCTGTTTAAAGAAGCTCGAGGAGGTGTAGAGCAGATGTGAGAAGGCTTCACAACTCATCTGCTTTTTAGATACCATCACAGATCTGTGAAAATCCTGTCCTGTGGCTGCATTTAGATGTTGAACTCTACTGTATATCTTCATGCCAGCGAAGTGCCATAAGATGGGATTTCAGGGTTTGATTTTTGTATCTTTAACTCTCATTTTGATATCTTTTGACAATTTCTTTGAAGCTCGAAGATTCAGTTGGAAGTAGTGATATTGCTCAGAAAAGGCCAATGTTGGATCAGATAATACTAGCAAAGTGCTTTCACATGGAGGTCTTTGCTATGGAAGCGGAAGCTTGCCGAATCTCTTTCTTACCAAAAGGGTTCACAGTCATTAAGTCATTAAATGTCATTACGTGCAGATAGTTGTGCGATATTCATCACTTACATCTTTTCATTCTCTCTTAGCGGAGTTCTCTAGTAAAGTCAGCACTGGGTAGAGGCCACAGCAGGATGGAAACAGAGATGATGAGGCCTTTAATTCAAAAGAGGGGTGTGAAAGACAAGCGTGAGTGAAAGGGAGGTACAGAAGGATGGAATGTAGGGATGGGTGATAATGCTGAATATAGTGTTCAAGATTATTCAAGATCTCTGAATAAATTAAAAAAGAATCATTGCTATCTGGTCATGCCTCCCTACTTGTCAAGTTAAAAACAATCCAAGTTTAAATTGTCTTGAAACTCTAGCTCTGTTCGCTTGATGTCTGTCAGGATCAGGGTTGAGCAACTCTGGCCCTCAAGATCCACTGTCCTGCAGAACTTTAACCCTAAGAAACAAAACACCTGAACAAGTTAATCATGGTCTTCAGGTTTACTAAAAAGTTACAGGCAGGTGAGCTAAACTCACTAACTAAACTAAAAAAAGTAGACCTTCAGGGCCAGAGATGCCAACCCCTGGTTTTCATGTTGGGTCTGGTGAACCCATAATCAGCCTAATTATAAAACATTCAAGTAATTATTCAGGCAACCCACCAAACAGTTGAATTTGTGGTTTTGTGCATCCATAATAGAGTGCCATTACGCTGTTCTCCTGAAAGGTTCATCTCTGTGGAGAGCCAGCGTGATTGTCTATCAATCGTTCAACCCTGATAGAAACCATTAAGACAGAGCAAGTGGAGAATGCACCTAATCAAACGCATAACGGACACAAAAACAACCTCTTAAATGCCGCAGGATTGTGCGAGCACAAGGATTGCCGTTCTCCGAGCTGATTGAGTGTTGATATAATTACATCGAACATGGAGCTGAGATTTGTGGGAAATAATGTCTTTGTTGCTAACAACAGTCCCTGCGTGAGATATTACTTGAGCATGAAAAGGAAAGACTCTGAAAGGGTAATTATATGACTGTGCAGAATTAGCTCTTGAAGAGCCGATTCATCATCTGAATGATGTACACTCGCAGCACTGATCAGGGTTTATTTGCATAAACTGTGCATTTTGATCAAACTGTGATCTATTAATAGAGCATTAAAATGTTTTGCGCCCTCTCAGCTAACAGTGAGGAATACAAAAGGCGTTTTGAACTAAAAAGTGTGTAGTTCGTGCCCCAGACCTACAACCAGGGTTCCTTTTACTTCTTCTGCCAGATGCTTAAGGTTAGGCCCCTATATGCTCCAATTGGACAAAAAGACTTTTAGAAAAAAAGCTTTTTTAAAAAAAAGCTTGGATTTCACTTGTTGTCTTACTATCCAAGGACACAGAGACACCGGCACTAGGAAAGAGAGCTGCCTTTGTGTTGCAGGATGTAGCCAGGCAGTGAGCAGTCCGAATGACCTGATTCTGCTTCCCCATTCTCTGGAACCAGTTCAAATGAAAAAACGGCGCCTGCGCCGATCCAGAAGCTTTTAGTTGCACTCGTCAAACCATTCCCTCCTTTCTTTCTTGCCCCACCCCCCCCTCCTTTACACCTTCAGATGCGCAGCGTGAAATTGCCAATAATGCAGCAGCTTGTTCGTGCGCTCTGCGCTGAGAGCGAGCGAGGCAGTTGTAGACGAAAAGAAAGCATAAAGGTGAAGAAACGGAGCGCACGAGGAAGTAGAGGAGGGTGGTAGGCAGGGCGCCCCCTCTCGCGCATGGGGCGTTGAGAGATGTTATTTACATCAGGATGGGGAGAGAGAGGAAATGTCATGTTTATGTGGCTAGGTAATGAAAACGTGTCTGCTTCCTGAAAGGTTGACAGACAGGAAGCCTATTTCATTAGATTGCAGCACATAGGGTCTGATTGGCATGTTGTTCACCTTGCCAGAAATATTGTGGCATATGCCAATGAGAAGACGTCGAGACACATGCTCCATTCCGCCCAAGTCTGTGTCACAGGCATATGCGCCCTGCCATGCAAAGGCCTGGGCTTTCTGATAAAATATCCGCAATGCCAAAAGGCATTAGTCTGTGTCACAGCTATGACTGTCATTGTGTTTATTCTTAGCGCAGTTTTCTTAACCTCAGAGGTGGCAAGTCTTTGTAGCTGTTGCTACCAGTCTGCTGTGTTGGGCCTTTACACATTTTGACCCGTGTAAGCAGGATGAAGGGTGCTGGAGGCCGTGATTGCGGTCGAGTTTTATTTGCGTGTGTAAGCAGGTGCACACGTAGAAGCAGGTTGCTGCTGCCTCAACAACCCGTGATGATTCATGGCCCCCGATATGGACAGGAGACATCTGCAGAAAGACTAACACTGCAGAAAACAGATCTTTCGTGTAGCTGCGGCTTTCTAACAAGAGCCGTGCTCTAGAAATGAGCACCATTACTCTGGGCTGGCATTGGCAAGCCGAGCGGCACGCAGGCTTTGGCTGACAGCAGAACATTTCTAAAGGTCAGACATCTGCGGAGAGAGAGGGGAAAAAACATATACGACGTTGAACATTTCCCTGTTCTCTCTCCCTCTCTACTCTCTCCTTCATTTCTCTATTTATTCTTCATTCCGGCTTGTATTGAGTGAACTGAGAATTGAGTGCGGTGTTTGCTATCGATTCAGCCGATCACTCATAAACCGCCATTTTAGAGAGACGGCCCCTGTCTTCCATTTGCTTAATGAAGGGTCTTGTATCTCCTGACCGCTGACAAATAGACATTTGCTATGTTGCATGTAAAGACCCATCCGGTCACTTGATTGATCACTCCGCTCCGAGGTTGGTCCGATTTGCTGCTCCGATACGGATTTGTCCCTTGGCCTGCAGTGGATTTTCAAACAACATTAGCTAAGAGTCATTGTTATTAAGATCAATGCCACTTCAGAAATAATTGAACTCTCATCAAGGGAGTATGTACGTTATATCAGTACATACACAAAGAGTCTGTGAGTGATAATGTACATCCAGATGCTTCCTCTCACAACCTGGGCATCACTCAGGATTGCCCTTCGCCTACTTCATCACAAGGGAGTGTGCTGTGGGTTGGTGCCTGGGGGCAAAACGCAGCTCAAGCTGTCTCGTATTTCATAATCCAATTGAGAGTATATGCCATTAAAAACTGAAATATTAATGCTAATAAAGCAGTTTGAGACACCTGTTACGCTGCTTAATGATGGACAATTATGGGTCATGCTTTCAGAGTGAAATTAGACCTTTTAAAGTGCCTTACATCATCATGTAGGTCAAACTATTATAGATGATACACAAACAGTGGAGATTTTTATAGTACATGTAGGTTTACATGAGATATTGAAATGCTGCTGCTGATCAGTTTTTCTGACGTTTTACCGAATAAAAGAACATCATTTAAGGTTTTATGATGTTGCATTATGCATTATATCTGTGTAAGGTCTAATTTTTTTTCTCATTTTTCCCTAATTTTGCATAATGTGTTTACAGAAAATGTTGCTGATTTTTCTTTTAGAACAAGTTACTCAATTTTGATAGATACTGGGAGTTTTGTTTTTCTTTAGAATAACATGAGTAATTGTTCACATTTAGTGAACAGTTAGAAGGAATGTGGGTTCAAATAAAATTCAATTAAATTGTTTTATTTATTTATTTTTTTGTTCTGAAAGATAAAGAATTTTAAATGAATCAATTTGCATAATACAAAAAAATCAGTTTAAATTAACATTCAAACTTTTTGTTCTGAGCAGGCCTTATCAGAGCCTGAGGAGGCACTCATGAATGAATTAAAGGCCGTGAGCGTATCATATTTGGCTGCGCTTGAGAAGTGTTATAGTTTCATGCCCTCAATGAGTCAAAGCACTGGGCATCATTAATCATGCTTTCGATTTGTTTGACATTTTATCCTGAAGTCTGTGCAGCTGTTTCAATGGATGCCATTGTTTCCAAAGCCCTCGCAGCAGACTGAAATATGGAAGAATTACCAAATTATTATTTCTATATCAGAAGCTGTAAATCACTCCATTCTGGCTGACACTGGCAACTTTCCCAGCCATATGTTACATGTCACATAAAGTCGCACGGCATCACCTGAAATGCCATATTTAAAAGATGTTTTTTAAGATGCTTTTCCACCTGAAATGATAAATGCTCTTGGTCTTATATCAGATAAACCTCACAACCCCATTTTAGATATGACTGGCTGAATTGTTGCTAAGTAGTGACAATGATGTATCTGCTGTGAAGCTGCCTTGCAAATGGTCCAGTAAACATGTATGTTGCATCATAAACTAGTCAAAGGAAAACAGAAATGGCTTTGTCTGCAACATTTGTAGCAATTTCCATATCCTTGCTAATGTTCATCACATTTCTCTACTAAACTAGAACTGACTCAACTAGCCACTTTACAACCAGTTAGTTGACTAGTCTCATGCAGACCTACTCTAAATATATGAATTAAACATTATTTATCGTTCTCCTTTCTAGCTTCTCACCATCGATGACAACTTCTGTGGTCTGGATATGAACGCCCCACTCGGCGTCTCGGAGATGGTTCGTGGAATTCCACTGTTCTCCGAATCCAATGACAAAATGACATCGGTTATCGCCTACGTGTACAAGAACCACTCTCTGGCCTTTGTGGGGACCAAAGGCGGTCGTCTGAAAAAGGTAGGACTCATGTTTCTTTTGCAGGAGAGTGAGAAACCACGAAGTTGACTGATCCAAGGATTGCATCGCAGCTGTGCACTTCTAAAAAGCCTCTAGCAAGTCTTGTGTAGTAATTGCTGACATTGGCCATTTTATGACACATGAGAAGATCAGAGCGTGGTCCACTACATCCCGCTCTGTAAGAACGTTTGATCCAGCGAGTTTTGCATCCACGGTCATGCTCGGCAGTCTTATGCCGTTGTGTCTGACGCATCTAGAGAGGAACGGTTGGTAAGCGGCGCAGGCAGAGAGGGCCATGGGAATCCCTGCACAGGCAGAGACCGTCGGGGGTAATTGGATGATGCGGTGCAGGGGCTTTCGGCCCGGTACCCTCTTCTCTGACTGTGCCTCAGAGGAGCTGTGTCTGAGACGAATCCAAGGGCCAGCCAGACGCTGCACAGAGCAGAAAATAACATTAAAATAGAGAGAGAGAGCACGACAGCAAGGGAGGGAAAGACAGACAGAGAGGGAGAGAAAGAACGAGAGTATCATTTTTCTCTTTTTCTCAAGTGCTAAACCTTCAGGGTATTGACGTTACAGACGGGCAAATCTTTGCCAAAAGGCAGGAATCCAATTTGAAGCATTCTTGTTATTGTGGTGGTGTGTTTTGTAGTTGGATCTGGCTGTGGATGAAAATCCGTGGCATAACAGACTAGTACTTTCCCAAAAAATTTCAACCCGGAAGAAGGAGGGAGAGGAGCCATTTTGGTGATGTAAACGCTTTTCTGGAACTTTCCAGCCTGTCCACACCAAGGAAGATAACCATAGCCTTAACTAAATTAGTGCCCACACCAATGCATGATAATGTTGTGTTTATTATTAGTGCATGTACACTACCAGTCAAAAGTTTTTGAACAGTAAGATTTGTAAGGTTTTTAAAGAAGTCTCTTCTGCTCAACAAGCCTGCATTTATTTGATCTACAGTACAGCAAAAACAGTACATTTTAAAAATATTTTTACCATTTAAAATAACTGTTCTCTTTTTGAATATTTTTAAAATGTAATGTATTCCTGTGATTTCAAAGCTGAATTTTTAGCATTATCACTCTAGTCACATGATTCTTCAGAAATCATTCTAATATTCTGATTTGCTGCTCAACAAACATTATTATTATTATTATTATTATTACTATGTTGAAAACAGCTGAGTAGAATGTTTTCAGGTTTCTTTGATGAATAGAAAGTTCAGAAGAACACCATTTATCTGAAATAGAAATTTCTTGTAACATTATAAATGTCTTTATCAGTGGTATAGTGTGTAATGTTACAAAAGCTTTTTATTTCAGATAAATGCTGATCTTTGGATCTTTCTATTCAAAGAATCCTGACAAAATGTACTCAACTGTTTTAAATATTGATAATAATAATAATAATAATAAAAATGTTTCTTGAACAGCAAATCAGCATATTAGAATGATTTTTGAAGGATCATTTGACACTGAAGACTGGAGGAATAATACTGAAAATTTAGCTTTGATCACAGGAATAAATTACATTTTAAAATATATTAAAATAGAAAGCAGTTATTTTAAATAGTAAAAATATTTCACGATAATACTGCTTTTGCTGTATTTTAGATCAATTAAAGGGTGAGCAGAATAGAATTCTTTAAAAAAAATACATGAAAAAATCTTACTGTTCAAAAACTTTTGACTGGTAGTGTATACTCTATTTTCTTAGAGTTAGGGTGATTATTAAAACTTTATAGTTATTTTAATAGTTATCTTCCTTGGAGTGAATGGGCCTTTAGCCACTTAATTAGACATGCTTCTTTTTCAAACTCCATCCAGAAATATACTTTTGAGACTAATGTAATTGGAAATGGAGCACTGATGCATTAAGACAACTCAGTGATGCCTTTTAGGTAATAAGGATGTTTTCTGAGGGCCATTCCAATAAAAAAAATCCATGTCTTGTTAGAGACTATAATTGACGAAATGACACAGACACCAAATTGCAGATACAAACAAAAGTGTGCAGCCAAACAAGTCTCCAGGGAACAGACAGACAACACAGTGACGTTCTCCTTCAGGCAGATGGACAAACATAGCCATGCACACATACACAGAAACCTTTTAGTTGCCATTTCAGTGATTGCAGATCTCTGCGGGAAAACAGCAGATGATGTCACTGTTGCCGTTTAGACAAAACAAGAAAATAGTCAGCACTGGCAGGCATTAATCAATGAAAATGAGTTTATTACCGTCCCTTTTGCATGGTGATTTATAGGCCACCAGGACGTCACACTCAGTAAATTGTTTACTAGCTGAAGACGAGCTCATCATGAAAAGTAAATATTATCTGGAGCAACTCTGATCGTTTATGAGATAGATGTACGGCAACTTGGCAGAAAAAAGAGACTCCATAAAATCAGAATTAGAGTTTTGTGGCTTTTGATGCATGTTGGTTAGTTTTGGCATTTACATGCTAACGAACTATAAAATGTTGACTAAATCCATTAAGCAATTTATAAATTTACAGTCTTTTTATTCTGGGAAATTGGAGCAATAAGGCAAATCACTCATCCTTCACTGGATTTTTGTCCAGTCTCTAGAATGAGAATGTTTCTACTAAAACCACCTATAACTGACTAGGAAGTTACAAATTAAGCTTATTGGCTATTGAAAAAGAATGGTCCCTTCCCAAATTTTGTTTTAATTGGAAATACATAAGCACATGCTTAGAAAAGGAAAACTGCTCATCAGGTGACTTCAGTGGGGTCTTTAAGTGGCTTGTTTCAACAGTACAGCTGAATGGAAAAACGACAGCATTGTAGATAATGTAGACCTGTTGAGACTAGAAAGTTCTGAGATATGTCTTTCTTTTGTGTGCGTTGCTATGTTTGATTGTTTTCATTTAATGCGGTATTTTCTGTATGTAAATGTTGGTATTAGGATTACTAAGGTGGAACATGACAGCAGAATCCCCACCAGGTATTTATTTTAAATTTGTACAGGATAATCCAAGGCTTACAGCATTCAGCATGGCTGTGGTTCTCTAACTGTAGTTAGCGTTCTCAGTGTGATTGACTCCAAGAGGAGGTGCAATGGCAGAATGTTCTGTGTCTCACCGTGTTAAAAGAAAGAGCTGTAGCCAAACCCCAGAGAGAAGCAGTAAACAACTTCTAAACCCTCCAGAGAATATCACACAGACACATTTTTTTGACGTGCACACACACACACACACACACACACACACACACACACACACACACACACACACGGCCGTCAGCATAAAAAGCACAGAGCTGAAAACACGAAATTGCTGCGTTTGCTGCAGCAGTTGTTCAACACCCCTGGCACTGCGGCAGACCCCCAGACCAGATGTGGTTTTGGGACTTTGGAACCTCTTTGTCCCCTCTTGCTCCCTTGTTCTTCATTCATCCACTCACTCATCTCTATCTCCCTCTCCCATATGTCTCTCTCTTTTTTTAATAGGTGTACCTAGTGCAAATAAAGGAATTTATGCTTTAAATTTATTTTGATTTAAATTATATGAATTAAAAGATATTTTGTAATTTTATATTGATTTGCTCTTTTGTATTTTGTGTGTGCATATATATATATATATATATATATATATATATATATATATGTGCACACACAAAATACAAAAGAGCATATATATATATATATAATATACATGCATGCATACATACATACATACATACATACATACAAATTACAAATTTTGGATATAAGCTTTTGGTGTTTGGTGATGAGTTTTTGGCTCAAGGTCTGCATTTAAAGTCACACCAGAGGTCTTCAGCTTGGATTAGGACTTGGCTTTCTGCAGACCAGTGAAGTTCTTCCACACTGATTGAATCAATCATTTCTTTTTGAACCTTGCCTTATACACGGAGGCATTGTCATGTTAGAATAGAAAAGGGTCCTGTCCAAACTTTTGCTTCAAAATTAGAAGCACACAATTCCCTAGAATATCATTATATGCTTAAACATTAAGATTTATACTCATGGAAATTACTAAAGTAGTCAAACCTGTTCATTAGAAGTGGGTGACCCAATACTTTTGGCAATATAGTGTATATATGTCTCTGTGTATATGCGTGCGTGTATATATATATATATATATATATATATATATATATATATATATATATATATATATATATATATTCTTTGTCCTTCATTTTTTTTGCACTAGTACTATAAAGAATACTATTACTCAGGAAGTTGAAATTGGTCAACGTGCTTATTTTGTTCTGCCAAAAATCATGTTGTGTAATAATTACTGTTTCCCAATTCTTAATAACTTGCAGGACTTCAGTCAGTAACGTGGCCACCACATATGATTTTACACGTTGGCTTAAAGCTCTCCAATCCCTTTAGTTCTTCTCATTGGCGTCTACGTTATCCTTTCAAAAACCTCTCATTATGCCTTTCAGTGTTTACGTATAATAAATAGGCCATATGGCCGAGGCCTCAATCCTCTCCTTTGGCTGGTAGCTATGTCAAAAAGGGTGAAATTAAACCTATTAATTGTGGTCAGCGCATCCGTGTCGAGCCAGGGATGAAGTCGACAGGCTTCTAATTCTTTCGCATGAGGCTTTCGCGGTGGCCCGCTTCACGCAGACCAGGAGGGCTGGATAAGCTCCCCCGCCCACACCCCCCACCGAGGTGATAATGCATCCAGTAGGCCCACTCGCCGCTGAGAGAACCTCAGCCACTCACTCAATACAATGAGCAGCTAACCTTGAAGCAGACCTGGCACAGGAAGTCTGGCTGACAGCGCCCTGTGTGAAGGACGGAGGGGAAAGTGTGTGCCTGTGTGTAGATGGGTCAAAGTGTGTGCGTTATCTGATGAGGTTCTGTGCATTTAGCCATGAGGTGTGCACTGAAGTGAATTCTTCGGCCCTTGGAGACGCCACTGAGGAGATGCACAGTTCAAAGGGCGCGATTCAGACACTGTAAAATTGTTCAGGCAGTGGAGACGGGTTGTTTCAGGATGACGGCTCAGATTGCAGGTTGTCGATGGTGATGGCTTGTGGAAAAGGCTTCAGTTTGTCTATGAATGGTAGATGGTGGTGGGGAAAAGGTCACATTATCCTTTAGACGTGACTCTGCCTGTACGTTCTCCCCATCCTTCTGTATGGGTGAATAGACAGTTTTTTTAGGCATGTCATTCTACATTTGTTTAAAACTAACAGACTTCTAAAAATATCAAATTTAAATAAAAGAGTAAATGAATGGATAAATAGTTTTAAAAAAAAAAAAAGTAAAAAAAAATGTAAATGTTATAAATATAAAATTGTCTGTTGTTGGATGACTAGTCAACTGGTTGACCTCTGTGCCCCTTCCCTATTTTGTGTGCCCAAACCCGGTGGGTTGGCTCGCATTTGTGCATGTGTGTGTTTGTTTGGAACGCTCACCACATATGCAGATTATTGAAATGATGTGAGAGAGCTGGAGCCACTGGAGCAGAGGATTAAGTGTTGAAATTTAATGATGAAATATGCTGCAGGACAGTGTGCTTTAGATGCAGGGGAAACCACGTGTGTGTGAGAGTGTATACGTGAATATGGGCATGTTGAGTGTGTGCGTGTCCTTGTATATAACAGTTTTATCACTCTCTCTGCAGCTGCTTATGCCAAACCCCAGAGGTTTCGAGTCGGGCCTTTCTGTAGAGAAACGGAGGAGCCCTATAGAGAAACACCCAGTGTGAAAATACACAATTCATTTGTAAGAGACACTTCAATATGTGTGTGTCCTGAATACGTCTGTGATGACAGCAAAACTTAGGCCTCTTCCCGTGCTTATGAATCTATGGGAGGGTTGCCATGGCAGCCAGCTCTCTCTCGCCTGCCGTGTGTTGTGGCATGTTGCAATAGCTTCACTTATCAGAGAGAAAAGGACCATTTCTTGTTGTGCGACAACAACCCAATCTAGTGATCAAATGTTAGCCACATCTATCAGAATGCCTGAGACTAAACAACAGACGTCTGTTATATACATCAGTCTGCTTTGGACCAACTTATCACATTCAGACAATCATAAGAAAACAATTTCTCAATATTTTGGGTGCTTGGTAAAGCTAGCATTGCTGTTATGTTCAAAATATAGTAGAATATCTCAAAATAGTTGTCTTTTTGTTTTCCTGAGGCTGATGTGGTTTCAGTGTCCACACCATAACGTGTTGGTACAGCCCCTCCTGTCTGTATATTGCCCACAGACCTTTGCTCGCTCTCACTCACGCTCTGTGTCTGTTTCAGTTTTAATGACTTGTTTGTGCAGTTTTTAGAGGCGAGTTTAACTGCAGTTGGTCTGTTCTGAGGCAGAGCTGGAAACCTTTGCTGTGGTTGTTTTGTGGGCAAAGCTTGCAAATGGCAAATGAGAAATGAGGCGCAATAATGACGTGGGAGCGGTCTGAGATCCACACCGCCGACAAGATGCTGGCTTGTTAGTGTATCTGGGGTCAGATACACACACACACCAGACTCTTCGGCTAGGCTTGTTATTCACCTACAGCCTCAGAAAAAAAGAGAGGGCACATGGGGGAGAGCTAACACAGAGAAATAGGAGGATGCTTCCTCACCTTTTCATTCTGGGAAACAAAACAGTCAGTGACCTCCAGAAAGCCTTGCTAAAGCTGCCATGGCATCGTAACATCACGTCTAATGATCTTGAACAAATTCAAGTGAGCTTTAGAGATAAGTAAATGAATATTTAATTACTGCAGTCCTTATTTCTCTGAATAATTTGAATTGAAAAGTGATATTTAGAAACTAAATTACTAAATTTCTTTCAACAATTCTGTCGAAAGTATTTGTCATGAGCTGACTGCTTAGATGATAGCTTAAAGGACTGTGGGATATCATAGGCTTTCTTTTTCTTCTGTATATAATTTGACTTTCTTCTATATATATAATTTTATATCTAGTTACATTGCATTTGATTTAATAACTTTATCATCCTGCTAAGTGCTGAAAAGTATGTATACTACCATTGGAAAGTTTGGGATCATTTGAGATCGTTTAATTTTTGAAAAAGCTTGACTGCATTTATTTAATATTTTTAATTTATTTTAAAATGTCATTTATTCTGTTTCGCCAATCTCCAGTGTCACACCCTTTAGAAATCATTCTAATATGGTGATTTGGTGTGTTTTTGTTAATTATTAGCACGGTTTGAAAGAGTTGTGCCACTTAATGTTTGTGTAGAAACCGTGGATTCTTTGAATAGAGAGTTCAATAAATGTATTTACTGTTATCGATTTAATGCATTCTTGTTGAAAAAAATTGGTAACACTTTAGTATAGGGACCAATTCTCACTATTAACTAGTTGCTTATTAGCATGCCTATTATTAACATATTGGCTGTTTATTAGTACTTATAAAGCACATATTCTGCATGACCATATTCTACATCCCTAATCCTACCCAATACCTAAATTTAACAACTACCTTACTATTAATAAGCAGCAAATTAGGAGTTTATTGATGCAAAAGTCGTAGTTAATCGTTTGTTAATAGCAAGAATTAAAATAATTTCAAATAAAGTGTGACCAAAAATTCTTAATCTTACTAACCCCAAACTTTTGAAATGTAGTGTATGCCACCTCACACTTGCAATACATTGGCTAAGCATTCACGTCCATGTTTGTGTACCTGTGTAGAATATGATGCTGGCATAAGGATGTCTATTAGATCTTTATCAGTGAGAGAGAGAGATAGAGAGAGAGAGAGAGAGAGAGAGAGGGAGGGAGGTCTGAAATACAGTTTGAACACATTGTGTCTAAAAATAGCCATGACACGTCATGCATTTGATGTGTGTCTATTTATAGTGGAGCCCTGTTTGGTCTACCTCTCCTCTGTGTCCTCTATAATTGATAAAGCCCGTTTGCAGCTCAGTGGGGTGACAGTGCACATGGCTTCTTCTGTTACATCACTGATTACATGCAGCGTAGATGGAGCAGAGCATCATGGGACATGTAGTCATTGTGTTATTCATTATGTGCTTGTTTTTATTATTAATACGCTGGTTTTCTGTCTTGTAAGTACAAATAAATCATGCTCAAGTCTTCTCGTGTTGGACATTTTGAGTGCAACAAAGACATTTTACCCTGACCGTTTTAAATTCAGCGTATATTAGCCACAGTTCCACATTTGTGAAATTCTTGGATATTTTCTGAAAGGAAGTGAGAAATCAAAGCTGACAGAGACACCAAAAGAGCGAGAAAGAGAGGGAGAGGGAAAGAGAATATTCCTGACTGTGCTCATTCATGAGGAGGGTTATTCATCCCGAGGTGAAGTGAATGCCAGAGCTCTATAATCATACTGCAGTAATGGAGGATACGGGCTCCGCTCTACCATTCAGCGCCCGTTAAAGATATGCGGGACTTAGATTACCATGTCTATTTTAGCTGGGCTGCATAGTGTCTGTGGAAGGGGTTATTCTTTGCATTTGTGTGTGAATAACAGGCATTGTGGGATGTGTGGATGTGGCAGTGTTAAAGGGATATTTCACCAAAAAATAAATTCTGTCATCATTTACTCACCCTCATATTGTTCCAAGCCTATATGAATTTGTTCTGTTGAAGAGGAAAGAAGGAAAAAAGAACCAAAGAGTAACCAAACAGTTGACGGCAGCTACCATGGCTACCATCACCTGTTTGGTTACCAATTTTTTGAAAATCTACTTTTGTGTTTAACCGAGGAAAGAAAGTTGTTTGGAACAACTTGAGTGTAAGTAAACTGTGACCATTTTTTGTTCCTTTTTGGTTGAACTATCCCTTTAAAGATGTAATTGTACAGTAGCTTGAAATTGTTAAGCTAGAAGGCTTCACCAATGGTTCTTAACTGGGTTTGTTTCAGGACCTAAGACCACAAGTGACGGTCATTGTTTTATTTTGACATGTTTGATTGTTTGATATGCCTTTTCCACTATTGCATGCTACAGTATACTTGTTGGAAAAGCGGTACTATTTTAGAGATGGCTGATTGTCATGCTGCTGAAAAATTACATTAGCAGGACCACTGCCTTTATTGCAATATTCCCCAATGCTGGAATGTGGGTGTGCTCATCTGGGTGTATATATTCACATATTCTCTCAAATCAGTCCCCCAAACACCATGACTGTCCTGCTTTCTTTTCTCTCCTCCTGCCATAATTAGCATGTTTGGATCCACCCTCTGAAAGTCCAGAATCCTCTAGTATTTTATGAGAAGTCCTATTGAAACATTATGAGCCAGACCTCTCCTTTTAAACAGCTGTAACCAGACCATTAAGACTGCCGTAAAACCACCCATGGAGAAGATGGCCACGTATAAACGGCAGCTTCGGATACCAGAGCTTCTCAGAACTAATGGACAACTGTCTGTTAGAACCATCTCTCTCTTTTTCAACAGTCTCTGAACTCTTACAGATAATCAAACTGTCATGAACCATAAGGAACAGTTGTGTAAGAATTAAAATTAACCTATGAGATGTAGTCTGCTGTATGATGATGAATTTTAGAAGATGGAAAAGCAATGTTTATTGAGCCTCTGATTTTTTTTCTGCAAAATCTCTAGATATATTCAGAATTAATTACTGTGTGTGAAGTAGTATGCATTATGCAACAATTTCCTTCATGCAGTATTTTGCACTCTAAAAACAAATGAGATATCGAACTCATCCTTAAAGGAATTTAAGATACTTTGTTTTTTCAATACCATAACAGTCAGTGGAATCCAAAACAACATTTGATCCCATTGACTTTTTACACACAGAAACACTGAGACATTTGTCAAAATCTCCTTTATTTACTCAGCCTCATGAAAAATGCGATGACAGAAGTTCCATTTTTTGGGGTGAACTATCCCGTTAAGCAGTTAATAATCATGGCTGATTTTACATACAGATCATTCATTATGTTAGACATGGATGATCAAGTTTAGTGCATTGCATAAGCAACTACATAAAACCCATAAATCACCAGTGGAAGTGTAATTTCCCATAAATCACCACCACAATCACTCCTGCTGGTCACATTTTCAATTGCACAAGGACTTCATCCTGTCCAAACAGGCTTAGAACTTCAATATCTTTATTCTTGTTTGTACTCAGTAATGTCTTGTAAAGTGTATTACTCTGTGAGCAGACAACCATACCAAGCTCAGGCCTCATGTTCAAAAGATACTACTGTTCGGTTTAATCAACTCGGTTTGATCTGATCCATGCGCAGGTGATGTCCAATCAACTGTGTGTGCGAGTGACAGAGTTTGTCAACATGTTCTTAAGCCTGCGGAAGCAGTAAGTGTGTAAGATGTTGAGGGAATGATTAGAATCAGACATGCTGAGGCGCCACTCCTTTCAGCCAGATAGGAACTCCTTGATTCTACATTAATTACTCTGTGTAACAGACTGTGAACGTTCTCTTTCAAACGTTTAATTAAAACCAAAGTTGATCTTTAATTAAATAGTGTGGCGAAAGGTTATTCATATTCGTTCGGCAACTCCAAACTTTCATTGGTTTAATTAGTCTTCAAAACGTCTTTGTGTGTGAGGATGACGGTTGAGAGCAGTTGTTTAATAGTTGAAAGCAGAACCAGCATAAAGAGTTTGAGTAGAGGGGTTTAAATGTGTCAACATTTTTCCACTCGTTTTTTATTCATCGTACACCTGTCATTTAAACGAGCAATAAAATCCCCAATAGGCTGCACAAGGATGCGGATTTTACACAAGCACAATTCATTGCTTTGTCCCCTGAGTTTATGCTACTTTGAACATTCAACTTTACAGTTACGTAACTCTCAATTTGCGAGGTCTCCTTTGTTCGGCTGATTTGTGTTCCTTGAAACCGTAATGCATAAATTATGACCGTCATTGAACGTGTTGTGTTAGCATTGCGACAGAGAAATATTTGCTGTCCTGTTTAACCGCAGAGCCAGCTCTTTATCTTTTTCCTTTGTTCCTTCATCTTCATTTCTTTTTCTTTTCTCTCTCTCTCCCTCTCCTCCTCCTCCTCGCTTTCTCTGATTTATGAGCCTTGGTCTTCACATGTCACTGTAACAGTGGAGGACATATTGCAGGTGAGCTTACATTAGCCAATCACAGCGCTCCCTCCAGTCTCAAGAGGTGACCGGTGCGACTCTCTGCTGTGGAAGCAGGAAAATAGGCTTCCTCACAACTGGGTCACTCATTTTGTTCCCTTGACAATACAAGGCAGGAACAACCTAGAAAAGGTGCACAGCGAGTGTGTGTGTGTGTGTGTGTGTGTCTGCTGTTATAGAACTCCTAACTTTCTTTTTCCACCCATTTTGCCACTGTTTGTTGGATAAATATAATTTGCATATGAAAACGGTTACACTGAAACCATCGCACTTCTGTAAGTACATTTTTACATGCACTATAGCAGGAAGATGTACAAAAATTATGCAGAAATTAGGACTCTCAGCACTCATTTCCTTCATTCCCTCCTTTTTCTCGTCCCTTCTTCCCCTGCCGACAGAACCATCACCCAAACCTTAATAAGTGGATTTCTATCTTGGCTACACCGTCTCTCCCAAAGGATTATGGGGCTTTTCACTACACTCATGGAATGGTAATTACAGATCTTTGAGAGAAACACTTTCTATTCCAGCGGATGAGAGATACATGAGATGGGCTGCTCATTAGAGTTTGTACCCTGTGTTTGAATGCACATGAAATCATGCTGTGTCCTTTGTGTTTACTTAAAGGGTATAAAAGTGTATGTTGCTTGCAACTTTCCTTAGGGGATACAGAAATAGGAAATCATGAAGATCATATAATCCATTGTACATGCATTATGGGAATTTCCATTAATTGTACCCTAATCTGTGAGAGTTGCTTGTCTGTCCAGAGATGTTAATGAATAAAAAGCAAGTCACAAAGACTTCTAAACATGAGATTGCTATGGTTAGTAGCACAATAAAGCCTTGGACTATCAATTAGACAGAAGTGCTGGGAAGAAGTTTTCATGTTCTCTGCGATATTTGACTGTTTAATTCAGCCTGCTGCTCATTTACTCAGTTTCACCAGGCTGAAGAAATAAGTTGCAGTCACATTTGTGAAATTTCTTTTTTGTTCTGTTGTCAATAGTGTAGCGATGTCTGAAGCACAGTTCACTCTCAAGCCAAACAGCTTTCTGTTAGTCTACTTGGTGAATTTGTATGACCATCTTGAACCCGCTGCGAAATCTGCGTGGGGAAATCTTTCACACTTGGATTCCTATTAAAATAAGTGAATTTTCCCTGCAAAAATTCACAGAATAATGATAAATGCGACCACACATTTGAGATTCTGTGGACAGATCATTGCAGTCTCTTTCTACTTCTCACATCTTACTAGAGTTCTGATCTTTGGTTTGTTCAGCCATAATAGCCAATGAATAATGATAGATCTGGGTTATCTTTTTCTCTGCAGTTGGATGTGCACTTTTCAGTAAAAGACAACAGAAAGGAATGTTTGAGAAAAGAATTTTTGTTGTGTTTTAATCAATGGTTTTCACCCAGACATGGATCACATAAAATGGCTTTTCATCCAGCTGGCCATCAGTAAATTTTGGCTAGCTAACTGGTTGACTACTTTTCTAAATGATGAGTTAAAAAAAAGAGTATTCGTATTGAGCATTTCTATGAAAAGAAATAGTAATGTCAAACAAGACACAGAGGCTTCACCAAATACAAGGCATCATGGGAAATGAAGTTTCAAGGGCATTCAGATGAGAATATTTGAATTCTTTGAGTTTTTATGCTGTTAACAAAAGAAACTGCTGACAGCCATTTTGCTCTCTCGAGTTTGTGTCCTAGTTTAGACAGTTTGTGTAATCGAGCAAATCTTTTCACTGAAAATGACATAATGAAAATTCAAGGCTTAGTCATAAATGTTTTGCATTTTGTAAAGTTAAAGAGGCATGTTGTATTCTCTTTCCCTCCTTAAAGACATTTTCTGTGTTAGCTGAGCAAAAGCACCAGAGAAGGACCAGGGCAATTCTATTGGATTTGTCTCTAATTGGTTTCTGTTATTTCATTATAGCTGTTTAGTCTCAGCTGTTCGCCTGGCAAACCAACTGTTTGTTCACCGTAGACCTGTTCCTCAGTGGGCTATACCTCATGCTGACTCGTTGCAAGGCCTCATCTGTTTTTATACGGTAGGCTCTTAACACAAACACACGTTTCACTCTGTCACCAAGTCCTTCTATTTACACCATTAAAGGAGCTGAGAATTGATGTAATCTTCTGCTGCAGAAGGTCTAATGGACCATATATGGCCTTCAGGTGTTCCCCCGAAGAGTCTTGCTGGTTCTTGTAGCATGGCAGAACTCTGTGTACTTCTACATTCTCAAATCTTTCCCACCTTTTCTAAACCTCTCAGCACTTCATTATTACCTCGAATTTCTACAGCACATAATCATTATTGATATGTTTATGGCTACTACAATCCTATTCTAGGTTAGCATATGGAACACAGCCAGATTTCTTGGGTTGATTAGGCAATAACCAAGAGATAGAGAGCGGTGGAGGGGGGGATTGGCATTAAGCCAAAAGGTTTGAGGACAGAAGCAGAAGCGAAAGGGGGGGCTCTCTTAAGAGAATAATTAATCTGCATATTGTCTCTGTAGCATGTCGTTAAAAAAAAAAAAGCCCCACAGTGTGACTCGGCGAAAAAATTCAGAGTGCTTCACTCAAACCGACCTCACGCCTAAACGCTAACCTTGACCTGTTTCTTCATTGCACTTCAAAGCTAATATCGGGTTTAAATAACCCTCTACCCCATTGGCATCTGCTGAAATGTAGCTGGAGTGCTCCACTCATTTAGCACTTATCAGCGTTTAGCATTGCTTTATTGGCTCTGGGCTGCGCTGCACACTTGCTCCTGTTGTGTCATTAATTAATCTCAGCCTCTGTTCTGCGTGGCCCAGAGCAGAAGACACATGCCCGTTCTTTTTATTGTTTTAGCAAAGTGCTCTTCACGGCAGACCCTACTCGTCGACCCCCAATTTCCCCTCGCCCCTTGGATTGGCACTGATGCTCTTCTTATCAGGGGCGGACATGCATAATTGATTCAGGAATGAGGAGTGAAATTACGATGATCCACGGAAAACGCCGACTCAGACCGGCGTGACTATTTTGGGTTTGCCAGGCCGGAAACTGTCTCTCTACGGGTGTCTAACAGCTCACTTAACCTTAGGATGGTTTTCATGAACACAGGCTACTTGCTGCCTGGGCTTTCTACAGATTTGAAAAATACTTAAGTGAAAACAAAACCTGAAAATTTTAGTAAATTACCTCAGTGAGCTTCAGATTTACTCAACAACAGCCAATTTGCTCTTAATCTTCTCAGTGGAGCCATCTGTTTGAAATAAAAAGGTCTTGTTACATTCAGTGGTTTGATTCAGACACATGGTTTTGTACTATATTTTCTCCCTGTCTTTTGATATAACAGCATTACGCTTGTATTGTGTGTGGCAGAAACCCAATACGGGCTGGAAAACAGTGAAGTGCTGGTGTTTTTATGAAACGCTATCCACTGTTTCGGCAGCTGAAGTATCTGTTTCCACACCTTCTACGGGCCACAATCGATGAGGCCGATCCATTTCTGCGGAGTTTGGTGTGTGGTGTTTTCCCCTGGCCGTGGGTTAATGAATGGCCATTTTGCAGAGAGAGGGACTCTCTCTTGTCTCTCATCTCTGATCTGAGTGCTAGTAATGTCTCTCTCTCTTTCTCTCTCAGCTGATAGGCCATTCTCCATACACACAGCCACTCTCTCGGATGTCAGGAGCTTTCTGTTGCACAGTGAGCTAACGTGAATGTCCCAAATGGAACACCAAACAAGCAAGGTTATTTTATTTTATTTTATTTTATTTTATTTTATTTTATTTTATTTGTTATTGCATTTATTTTAATTTTTTATGTTTTGTTTTTGGAGCTTAATTTTTAATTGTTGGACACATTTTTTTTGTTAGTAATTACTGAATGGTGGAATCAGCAACATTTCAGGTTTAGTATAACATAATGCTGAGATACTGCATTGGTCTACAATCACATTATTTTAACAGGTATACTTTATGTAACACAGGCATGTTGTTTTATGTGGATTAGTGCCACAAAATGTGCATTAAAACCCTCAGATCTGTCCTCAGACTTTAGTGCCATTTGCCTGTATACTGTATGTGAGCTTTGGCTTTTAGCTATATTAGAAACGTGTTAGCCCTTGGGAGTCCAAAGTTACAGTCTCCTGTCTGCGCGCTGTCATAACAATTGAGCTGTTCTCACCTAATTTCTGAATGAGCTGCTGATTTATAGGTTTAGAGGTGAACTATGCAGCACATCATATTGTTAGAGAGAGGCCATTTATACATCACTCGCTCTCGCTCTCTCACCTGTCCAACAGTATTGATTATGCTCTCCTTTTGAGCTCCCGTAGAGGTGATAGTGTGACCTTCCCAGCCATTCCATTAGCGGTATTACTATTCAGTCCAATTGCACTTTAGACTATAGACACACACACACATGCTACCACACTATTACGTCGCTGCTAATTCAGGTCTATATTACTAATGTTTCGATTGGAAAAGATGAGGAAATTTCAAAATGAACAGGTGTCAAATGACCGTGATTAAATCAAAAACACTCCCTATGGGGCAAAGTGCCAAATTCCTTACAAGGGCCTGCGGCTGTTATTTACTGTGTTTGATAGCCATCTACTATTATACGTTGATATATAATTTTCTCCCTGGGGGCCGCAGGGGTTCGATCTTGGCCTAGTAGCAGACAAAACTGTGTTTATTTCTGAGTGCGTACTTCACTGTATATAAATAGATAAGATTGCCTTTAGCAGGTTGGGGCCTGTAAAAAGTAGACAACATATAGAGACTACACATAAATTCAAAACTTGTTTTATAGAGAAAGATTTGATGAAATCCATCATGGGAAGGGATCTTTCACAGAGAAATCGACATGAGAGACATGTTTTATTGTCACGCTGATCACCTGTAAACACATGGCTCTGAGTGCAGGTAATAAATGTCACTCTGTGATATGGAGATGCGATCAAGCCGGAAACAGAAACACATGAGATTGTAAAAAGAAGACAGACTATAAAAATGTACGTCCCCAGATGTCCTACTGTTTACGAAACCTCACATTTCCCACTACTAGTCTTTCAAAAGAGACACCCCACTGATCAAAACAAGGACGTCTCAGCCCCCAACCAGGGATCGGGGTTAGAAAAGTTGATTAATCTGGCAGCGAGTGTAAATAGGATCATTACTCTGAGTTTAACATGGATATTGAATCTGATTAGTGGGAGTGCAAAACAACACAAAAAGAAAAAACAGTGTGGCTGGTGTTTAAATGCCACACACGTACACATGTTTTTCAGTGCTTTTTCCCCATTCTCTCGCCAGCGCTCTGTGCATCCCGCAGCCCCCGGTTGTGTCTCTAATTGGAGTGTGATATGAACTATGTCATTTGTGATGTGATGTTGAATGGTGACAATAAAATGACATGGGTATGTGTGAAGGGGAGAGTAATGGAGAGAGTGAAGAGAAATTGGAAGGACATGATTTGCTGATGGCTTTTTGTGTAGTTCGGATGTTATGTGCTGAGAAAAATCTCTTAGACTGCCCACAATAGGCCTTCACTTGGGTTATGTTGTCGGCAAAGCCTAAAATCCGTCAGTTTCTGTGCTGGGTGACTGTTATTTTGGATTTCTGAGGCTGATAACAGTAAGAACAGCATCTGGAGGTTTTCTGTCGTGTTTTTTGCAGTGCACCCTTTGACTTTGATGCATCAATGAACCGAGCTGAGCTCCTTTAAAGGGATAGTTCATCCAAAAATGAAAATGTTGTCATCTACTCACACTCATGTCATTATTTATTGAAAATCTTTCACTCCACTGTAGCAAAAAAATGGCAGAATTAGGTCTGATGTCAATGTTTGACCATGAGACACTTCAGAATCAAAAGTGTTAGATATCAATGATGACTAATGGTGTCAGTGTGCTTTTTTGTAGCCTTTTATTACTTGTAGTAGGGCTGGGCGATATGAGCAAAAATTCATATCTCTGTATATTTTGGCTGATGTGCGGTATACGGTATATATCTCGGTATTTTGTATTTGGATTAAACAAATAAAGTGAATGTAAGCATGTAGGCATATATTATGTGCAAAAAGGGTTAAAATCATTCACATTACAATCAAATCAAATCACATTACATTCTAACATTGCAACATTGCAATCTAAAAACAAAAATAATGCTTTTAAAGCAGAAGTTAAATTTACTAAACTAAAAATGAAAATAATAAAAAGCACAGACTAATTGAGTAAAAAGGCTATTTTGATTACCCCATTACACTTTACAGTTAGTGCTATCATACATATACACTTACTTGTAGGTTTAAAATTCTACATATGTCAAATTTATTGTCCAACTACAAGTATTTCAGCAATGTATTTTTTAGTCAGAGTTATTGCGCTCCTATTTCATTGCGCTCTGTCTGTTTGGCGCGTGGCGGCGCTTGTTCTAAAGGAAGTCTGTGAAGTTTAGCGGAGAATCGCAAAGCAAAAGCTCACGCACTTCTGACAGCAAAATGGAAATATTTCTATGGCTTTCTAAAATTTACAGATGGAGAATATACCTGTGAAATGTGAGTTATCTAAATGTGAGTATCTCTGTCAGTGACAGCCTTTCTGGCAGAGCCGCTTTAAACTCAAACTATAAACTATAGGCTACTATATCTTACGAGTTTTTTTTTTAAAGCCCTTCATATAAAGCTTGTCACATGTTTAGAACAAATTGTATTATGCACTTTCTCTGCAGCAGTTTAGTCTGTGTCCTCCCTAGATATTTTTTTCAGATGCGCTCGTATCAAATTACTGTATATCGATATTAACGGTATTGCTTCATACCGTATCGCTTATAAAGAATATATTGATATATCGTACAAACTCGATATACCGCCCAGCCCTACTTTCTAGCTCATATTATTATATTACAATATATTTTGGTTGGACTATTCTTTTAACAAATTTCAGTTTAGGATACAAAGGGGAATCATTTCCTTCACATGTCAACAAAACTGGCATATGTGACTGATGACTAGGTCGGTCAGACATTAAACCAACTGACCAGCTGTTTGTATACTTTGTTGCCCTTGAGCTTTGACCTTGATCCCATGCCTGACCTTGACCCCTTTATGTAATGTGTTTGGGAAGACATGGACAGCTGCTGTCATTGATTTTAGTGACCTTTCACATGTTTGACTCTGTCTTTAATCACATTTTTCTATTTGTTTATCCAATGCTTTGCATTTCCATTATTTGAAAATCAAGTTTGGCTGCCCCACTTGTACTGATAAAACTGTGTACTGTTCACCTGCCCAATCCTGATGGAGCCTTCAGGCCCCAGAGACCCCTGCTATGCTTCTTGGCCAGGGTTGGTTTGAGTGCATTTGTTGTGTTTTGTTTTGAGGAGCTGGGGATAGAAAGACACAACAGGGAAGGTTTGACTCATCTTCTTGTGGTTTGTTTGAAAATCAGTATGTCACTTTTCTTTTGATGTCTCTCCCTTTGTCTCCTTCTCTCTGTCTCGCTCTCTCTTTGCTGTCATCTCTCATTTAGGATGAAGGGTTTAGGAATAGTGCAAAGGTTTACAGTGTTTTCATCTCTGAAGTGACATCTACTGTAATGCACAGTTTGGGTTTGCTTTGCAATATCACATGCACGCGCACGCAGCTCTCCGTTGCATCTCTGAATAATTAACATTTTGGGAAGCAGCATGTGTTCCTGTAAGAAGTCAGCCCAAACTGAGAGTCAGATCAAATAAAAATACCTCCTAGATTGCTTGTTGCGGTATTAGAAAACCTCAGCGCACCCTCACAGGACTGTAGTTTACACACTGTATGTACTGAAAGACTGTTTCATTCTGTTTGTAAATGTACACTATGCAAGACATCAGAACATGCAGATGGTATTTAACCAACAGCCTCAGTATCTCAAAAATATAGTTTATCCACCAGTTTAATATCTTAGGTTTAGAGTTTGAAAAAAGAGAACGGGATTTTCTTTGCTCTTTCTTAAATTAAGTCCCATTCATTGTCATTGTTTGGAAAAGACCTGAAAAAGATTTATGTTTTGGTGACCTATTCCTGTATTCTCAACACATACACTCAATAATTCAAATCAAATTATGGTGTGAGACACGAAAACGACATAACATTCAATCTTAGAATGCGTCAATGAATCTCTGGTGTATGAATTTGAAGTTTAGAAGGCCATCAATGGTTGTTGTTATGGTAGAGAGAGATGCACATTTATGATGTATAAATTATGACACCCCAAACATAAAAGGCGATGAATGATGAAGTGCATATCTGTGCAATAACAAGTCTATTTCCCATTTCCAGGATTAATGCTTGACATATCCCAGCTGACCGCTACAGCAAAACTGTGATCTCTCGCACCCGCAAACACCAGGAAATTAGTATCATAAATGAGCCTGTTTATTAATACGCTTTACAGAATAGCAAACTACTGACTGACACTCCAGCCCCTGTTTGAATATTTGATTATTATTACACTCATGAATTATAAATTGCTTTCCATTACTGAATACAGCGACAAACCAGTGATGTTGACATACTGGCTACATACAGCAACGTGTGGCCTTTAGGGGACTTTAATTTATTGATGCGAAACAAGCTTTGAACCATGTTAGCTAGAAAAACATGATAATCATGAGGGGAAATTTCCCCAAATTGAAGTCAAACTCCAGTTCTGGCCTATAGGTTTATTTTTAAGTATGAAGTGGGTGTGAAGTTGAGAGAGACAGCATTGGTAAAACTGTCATACAGCGAAGACAGAAATTGAATTGCGAGTGAAGAATAAGGCTCTATTTTTAATCTCTCCTCCATTTCAGCGAATGGGAACGATAGGCTCTGAGTGCCGCTGATGGAGGGATGATAGAACCTGCCCCCCCATCAGATAGCACAGCATCTTTCCTCTCATACACAAGATGCTAAGCCCAGTTCCCATGCCAATGTTTTGCGTCTATCTGTTAAGACAACAGCACCATCCAATCCCTCCTCTAGATAAGCACGCTCAGGAGCAGGAAAGTCTTTTATTAGCTGATTTAATGATTTGGGGATGAGATAAATCCTCCCTCGGGCATTTTATTTGATAACACTTTCTTTGTAACCTGTGTATATAAAAATGCATTATAATGCACATTGTAACCCATTATATCTTTACAGGCACAGTATTAATGTCATGTTCAATTCAAAGATAAATGTGAGTTATTCATATTTGACATCTATCACTTCCAATTACATAAACTAGAGTTGAATTGAATTTTAATGCTGTTATTTTTTTATAAACCGGTTTAATTGTTATATAATGTTGGAACTTTTGTATATTTTATATACTAACTAATGCCACATTCATAACATCATAGACTTGTACCCTGGCAGTGTTTGGTATGAAATTGTTTCAAATTTTCATTGCAAGTTTCAGAAGTTTTAAAGCTAACTATTTGTGTTTGTACCTTCTTTTGCTCATGCTGTGTTAATGCATTACATAAATTATGAATAGGTGGGTATTATATCTATGGTTACCTTTGTTTACTAGAACATACAACTAAATATAAGGTATTATGTGTTCATTATGTACACAGGCTTCATAGAAAGTGTTTATTTCTTACCCCGTCCCCCCATTGTCTACCTTCTTTCACCATCTTGATCTCACAGGCTCTTTCTTTTTGTCGGAAGATGAAAGTCTCCCCATGACTCTTTTCTGAAGCCCTCAATGAGCCCAAATGAACGGGGAGAGACGGCGGCCCCTCCTCAGCCTGCCTCTCGCTGCAGGCTGCGCAGAGCAGGATCCGGGAACAAGGCAAGGGATCCGGGTGCAGCCCCCCGTGGGCAACGGGGCGACATCAGAGTTAGTGTATTATGAGGGTGTCGTGGGGCGTGTGTTAGTGGGGGTTGAAGCCGGGCATTGTGAAGTGTTTTTTTTTATTAAACCATAATCCGGACAGCTGTTCTGGATAGATGCCCGCTCTCCAAACACACCGCCTCACTGCAACTCTGCCTTTGTGGCTTCCGCCTGTGGGCAATAGATTCCTCTAATTATACACATCAAGACACACACACATCAACACACTGGTGTCATTTTCCTTATTCCATGGCGCACAGTGTGGCGCCTTATTGTGCAGTTCACCGGGGCACCATTCGCATGCGTGTCTGGGTGCGATATGAATCGCACGCGTGCCAAAATTTTAATCACGTTTTTATGTGTCATAATAATTAATGAGTTCGGTTGAAGGTACAGCTGTACCCCGTTTCTGGAGATTTATCTGCATTAACATAAACACACGCTCATCAACCCTTCGCACTTAAACACAGTAGTAGGATCTGAGGAGCTCCTTATACCTGCAGCTGGCTTTTGATTGAGTCGTGCCTCGCTGGGGGACCTCTCAAGGCGAGACACGTGCGTCCCTCCCTTAATTACTCCTTCAGCTGCCTGCCAACTTTCAGTCCCCGCTTTTTAACGAAGTCGACTTCTCGCACAGAGGGGTCCTCTTTTTGGAGGGCAGATATCAAAAGAGCCACGGTCTCAGCGTCTGGATCTCCTAGAGCTTTCAGAAGTATATTGAAATGAAGCTAATGACTGGTTTAACACTCGCCCTGTGGGATCATTCTGTGTTTGTGCCGAACCTGATACCACTGGCGCACAGATTAATCTCCCAGGATGGTCAATAAAAGATCACAAAGGGCCTTATGTCACTCATCTGACCAGAGAGGAGAAAGAAACATAAATGCAGAGATTATTTCTTTAGAGTTACTCCAAAACATGCATATTTTGGCATAACATTCAATAAATCTCTACCAGAAGCTTCGTGCCCATTTAAAAACTGCCCTCTCAGATTTTTGAGCCAAGTGAAAATTTTCACCCGAGCCAAGACTAAAACTCCGTTACAGAAATCGAGAAAAATTGCACATTCACATTCTAAATTTGGTCAGTCTGTACTTTTCGCATATCATTTGCTTTAAAATGAATTTGGCGTCACTTACCCAGCTACATGCAGTGCAAGACGTTTTTCACGTGGAGCTCAAAAGAAGTTAGTGTCAATGTCAAAGCTGCGCTTTTACATACACAACAATGAAAATGCATGTTGATCACTGGCTGTCAAGTTCAGCTGCAGTTTTGCTTAGTTCATTAAAAAAGTATGGAAAGAAAGGAAGGAAGGATGAGGGCAGATCTTTTAAAGCTGAAGGCGGTGGTTTGCTCTTTGATGTGTTAAGTGTGCGAGTGGGCTCAGTGCAGTAGTGTTGCTCTTTTAACAGCAGGAGTGGGGCTGGGGTCCTGATCTCACTTCGTCAGCTCAAGTGCCGCGTCAAGTGCCGCGCAGCTGCAGATATGAATATCAAGAACCGGATTCAAATCAGGCAAACTTATTAGATCATTTGACATTCTCATGCCTGTATGCATGTGTATATTCCAAGAAGTGTATATTACAGTTCATTCATTTGGGTACTGTAGCCGAATAAAATACACACCACTGTCCTGTCTTAAAGTCTTGATTAGATGTCCACATCTGTTTTCCTTAGCCCACTGTGACATTGGTTCAGGAAAAGCCTCTGGAGAGAGACACTGCTGCAGGCAGGAGAGTTAACAGCGTCCCATGACTGTGTCTGGCAAAATGTCTGGATTAAAAATACATGCGTGTGATGATCAGACTGCCAGACTGAGTTAGACAGTTGAAGAGAAGAGGAGAGAATATATGAGATATATTCTTCTCATGCAGAAACCCTCCCTTGCTTCTTCCACTATTTTGATAGTGTCATAGCCGAAGCATATTCTGGAACTGTTCTACACATTTTTAGCTTGTGATGGCTGAATCAGATGCTGAATAACTTGGTAAATTTGGATCATTTGATTTGGCATTTGATTTAGCATCTGAATCAAATGACATTGTGAAAACTGAAAACAAGGCCCATGATGTGCAGTATTTATTTGTGGAAATGTTATGGTACATACTCAGTTATTTCATTGTTCAGGTCTGAAGTCAGTTGAAATACAAAATGGTTTCACAAGAATTTTACAAATCCTGGCTCAAAAACCAGTGTGATTTTCGGTGTTAACATGCGGCCAGTTTCTTCTTGTTTCCATGTCTTTGTCTCTCTCACATTATTTTTCTATTTCACAATAATAAGCAATATGAGGCAGGTTGGCTGAAATGATTAAGAAAAATGGACTGCTGGGAGATGGACAGTGGCCTTTCTTTGCATTGTTTTCCCCCCTCCCCTGTTGCTGGGTGTAAGAGACTGAAAGAGAGCAAGAAACGGAGCAAGCCGGAGCTGAATCAATCCTACTTGTTTGTCTTGAGAGGTGACACTTCGAAAAGGGTAGCATTTCTCGCCATCGTTTTTCTTGGTTCTTGCTTGGACATTGAAGCACGAGGCTCTCAGCCAAGAGTTTTTAAAGCAACACCCTCAAGGTGTCACTTTTTGAGAGAGTAATTTTGGGGATAGCTGTTCTCTGTGATTGAGAGCTTACAGTAGGCGTCCACAGGAACAGACAGGAATATCTAGAGAAGTGTCAGCCGTCTTTTTGAAAAGGTTGTCGCTGTCGATCCAGAAGACAGCTGTTTTTTTTTTAGAACCTGACGTGCTCTGTTGTAATTGTTCTTTTGTTTGTGTATATTTGTGTGTGATAGACACTCTCAACACAACCCCCCCCCACCAAATCAGCACGTATATGCAAATCAGTAACCTAACCAATCCAGCTCTTTCAGTCCACAGTACTAAACATTACACTATGAAATAGAGGTTCATGATGTGAACAGCTCAATGACCTTGCAAAGAAAACTGTATTTTTTTACTTTTCTTCACAGTTTCTGTGCCTTTCATGCAGAGTTTTTATAGTTGGTAAATGTATTTGAGAGAAAATCACAGCTGTGTGCTGAAGAGATGACTGCTTGATGCTGTTGGCACACAAGTCAGTCAAACAAAGTTCCTTGAGGAGATCAGTGTTGAAACATCTCTATTATGCAACTGTATAATGAACTTTAGGCTAGTGCTTTTTCTCAAAATGAGTGCACTCTTGGACTCTTGAAAATAGTTTTTTTCAACAGCTTAGTGTTTTTAAAGTGGCTTTATGGTTCATGTTACATGACAAGTTCCTTGGATCAAGGTTTTGGTGTCTGGGTTCCCGTAAAAAGATT
Organism: Spinibarbus caldwelli; assembly: GCA_039654775.1. NCBI lineage: Eukaryota > Metazoa > Chordata > Actinopteri > Cypriniformes > Cyprinidae > Spinibarbus > Spinibarbus caldwelli. The sequence goes on along the minus strand of CM077228.1, from coordinate 11,840,879 downwards.
TCATCAGGCTTTACAAAATTTCCTAAGAAGGAGAGAAAGAAAAAGTTTATATGCAGCCGTATGGGTGTTGTTTTTTTTTTTGTGCACGTCAACTCCTTTGTTCCTTTCAACACTAATGGGAATGAATTTTAAATAGGTGCCGGTTGACGTATGGCCATGTGTTTACGGGTTCTCACATATGCTAGTTGTCTGTGTGTTTAATGACAGCCTCTAGTGTTGCTGACAGTCTGTTTGGGCCATGTGTCTGCTTGTGTTGTCATAGATTTATGGCATTACATTACCCAAGAACGACACCGGGCCACTTACCCTCAGTCCCATGTGTGCATTAGCACACCTCCTCAACACACACACACGTCTATACATCAGACACTCGTGCACGTCTGCTTCTAAAGTGCAGGTCGGTGACCGTACGACTGAGTTGGTTCAATATCGCAGCAGCTGTGTGCGATCTCACCCTGAGAGCAGAGTGCAGGACACGAGCATCGCTTTAATGGCTTTGAACTCGTGTTGGCCGTTAAATGAGAGTATATCCACACTTGCACTTCCTGTGCACACATACACCCTTTGTATCATCCACACTGAATAATTCCGTTCTGTTGGAAAGTTTCCAGCCTGTGCTTATTAATGAAGAGAGATGAACAAACTGTACACGTCCTGCTGAAAGAACGATGAGAAAGAGACAGGAATAGAGACAGCCGTTCTTTAGGCCACAAATCATTTATGTAAAAAGCGCTTCATCATGCTTGATTCTGCCCTGTGTGTTCCCACTTCTCTCACCCTCACTCTGTTTCTTAATATGTCTGCCTTTCTGTTTTATTTCCATCTCAGCTCCAATGTTTGTCTGCCACCTTGCCTCAGAATACTTGCTGTGTGAATATGTGGGTTTTTGTGTGTGCGAGTGTGAAATTGTTGGGTCTCTTTGAGCTTGTCAAGTCTTTATACACCAATCACATAGCATATAGACTGATTAGTGGTGTTTACTAAGGCAAGCATCACTATTACTAGTGCTGATGCATGCGTAACTCCCCAGCAACCACCTACCCTGTCATCTTTTACACATTTTCTTGCTGGTGCTTCAGTTTTCACATGCTGTAGCTACATTAGGAGGAATAAATTAATTTATTTTTTGGTGAACTATCCATGTCCTAAGCAGATGTTTTGAACAATGTCTATTTAAAAATGTGTTTTTATTTTATTTTATTTTATTTTATTTTATTTTATTTTATTTTATTTTATTTTATTTTATTTCTATATATATATATCTTTTTTTTTTTTTTTACCACCCACAACCAGAAAGCAAAATCATCTTCTTTCAGTGCCATAGCAACATGCACACCTGATCTCAGACATCAGAGCTCAAAGTCTTGTCATTTGTATGTTTCCTTTTCCTCACTGGACTCATGCCAGTCTAATCACATTGTAGACGCTCTTTTATTTTCACTGTCCTTCATTTTGTTGATGCCTTAAGCTCATACACACAGACATATATGCATCATCAGCCGTCCCCTGAAGAGGAGTCTCACATGGTGTGACCTGTGTGTGTGTGTTTTGTGCGACCTGTAGAGTTTGGCACCAGACTTCTCCAGATGCCATAAGCTGGAAGCATATGCTACGTCTTTGTCTGCATAGCACTGTGGTTTGCTGCGTTTCATTGCAGGCCTCCACGTGTACAGCTTTCTTTGTGTCTGTGTTTCTGGCAATGTTTATGATGCTTTTGTTTGTTTATGCACCTGTCTCTCCTTCAGTCTTACCTGCCAGTCTCTCTCTACCTCCTTTTCTCTTTCTCTTTGGTCTTCCTCTTCTATCGTTGGACTCAGATGAGGCTAGCCGTTCTATATTTAGTTGTGCTTCCTAAGTAGGGCTGAACGATTTTGGAAAATAATCTAATTGCGATTTTTTTTATTTTTTTTATTTTTTTTATTTTACCAATATTGCGATTTAATATGAAATTTTTATTTAAAGCTCTTTATGTTCTGTATTATTCAACAGACAAGCAACAAATCATTGTATGACCAACACAATATTAGATAGATTAGACATAAATGTTCTTTTCTGTAGGCCAGGCCTATACGTTATGATGAAATTAGGTGATGCATGAATTGATATGAATGACATTTTTATTTAATAACTACAATCACAGTAGTATATTGACTGATTTGTTGAACTTCCAGCCTTATAAGCATGTAATAATTATGACAACATAAAGCACTGACAAATAAGCCTGGTGTAAACATTGTTATGAAAGTTAGTAACAAATCACACAAACTAAAGTAGATTGCAGAAATATAAAAACAAATATGTTGCTTTACCACACACAGTATTTAGATAATTAATTCAAAGTCACTGTAATAAACATATTTGTAAACATGTGGGGATTGCACTTTTTAAACACCGTCTGTTAACTTTAAACAGACTTTAAATAAATAAGAAAGAATATATATAGTACCTTATTATATAGCCTATATTATCTTAAAGGGATAGTTCACCCAAAAATGAAAATTCTGTCATCATTTACTCACCCTCAAGTGGTTCCAAACCTGTATGAATTTCTTTGTTCTGCCAAACACAAAGGAAGATATTTTGAAGAAAGTTTGTAACCAGGCTGTTTTGGGGCACCATTGACTTCCATAGTAGGAAAAAAAATACTATGGAAATCAATGGTGCCCTAGAACTGCTCTGTTTCACACATTCTTCAGAATATCTTCCTTTGTGTTCAGCAGAACAAAGACATTCATACAGGTTTGGAACTACTTGAGGGTGAGTAAATGATGACAGAATTTTCATTTTTGGGTGAACTATCCCTTTAAGGTCGAAGTCTTCCGTAATGAAATGCACCGTTACACTGTTACTGCTTGAGTAATTTCCATGTCGTTTTGAAGTAGGCTATGTTCATGTATACGCTTTCAAACATTTCAGCGTGTAGCGTGCCACGGTTGCCAGGTTTTCACAACAAAACCCACCCAATTGCTACTCAAAACTAGCCCAATTGCGTTTCGTGGGGGGTCCACTGGTAAAATTCGCATTCCGGGAGGTAAAATACACATTTTTTTTGGAGGGGTTCCTCTGGTAAGATACGCATTTCAGGGATTTCAGGGGCTAAATATCACATTTTTGAAGGCAAACCGTGGACTTGGCAACACCGTAGCGTGCCAACTTGATGCTTCCTCTGAAGACTGCTTAGATGTGTTCGACTTGAAGCAGTGCAGGTGACCGATCATGTGTGTCATCATGTGTGTTATCGATGTGTGTCATCAAAGTACCGCGAGAGCTATAAGAGAGCGGACGTCTCCTTATGCTTTCTCTCGCCGTACTTTGATGCCATACACCGATCGGTCTTCAAGTCAAACACACCTCTTTACTCTCGCGTGTCACGTGACGGAGTGTAATCGCAACCTCTGCGATTTGAAAAATCAAGTTTTTTTCATATCGTGATATTATCGCAAATGCAATTAATCGTTCAGCCCTATTCCTAAGGCAAGCATCACTATTATTATTGCTCACAATTGATTATTGGCCAGTAAGAAATCTTCTGGAATAAAAACATAGCAACCATGTAGAAACAAAACAAAACAACTACCTAGCAATGCTTTAGCACCTGTATTGGAGAGTTTTATTGATAAGCATCATTCATTTTCTTCAAACCGTGTAAAAACATGTAAAAAGGTTGAGTAATGTTTTGCTTTTTTGTATTGCTTTCATTTGTTTTGTTTTTGTGTCTTTTTGGTTTTGTGTTTTTTTGTTTTTGCTTTGCTTTGCTTTGCTTTGCTTTGTTTTGCTTCGCTTTGCCTTGTTTTTTTTTTGTTTTGTTTTTTGTCTTGCTTTGCTTTGCCTTTTTTGTCCATGCATTGAAAGTCAAAGTTGTTGTTTTGGACCCCATTCACTTTCATTGTATTCAAAAAAACAAAACAAACAAACAAACAAACATATAGGAGAGCCCTTTCACTCTACGGAGGTGGTGAGTTTCCTTCTGCAGTCACCCTGATGACGTATGGACTTAATACCCATGAGTGCAAGTGTGTTTGTGTGTTTGTGCCCATGTATGTGTGTTATTCCGTAGCATGTTTAGGCTTGCTCTTTCACCTGGGAACTTCTGATGGAAATACAATAGACATATCCAAATCTTTCCACTAAAAGTTACGTTTACCAACCTTTGAACTAAGTTACAATAGTGCGTGTAGGGTTGACTCCAGGTTACAGGGTCTCAGCAGGGACTGCGTGTTGTGGAATATGAGGGAGCAGGGAATTCTCCGGAGGGGGTTTTCCTCTCCCACAGTCTCTCTGGAGGACATGGCGTTTGCCTCGACTAGTATTGTCATCAACCTGCGGCAGGAAAACAGACACATATACACACACACACACACACATGCTCGGTCTGATCAATGGGCTGGTGTCTGTTTTGAGATTTATCCTGTAGCTCATCTGAAAGACTGTAACTCAGGTAGGGTGGACAAACACCGCCAGACATTCACCTCCTCTCTGTTCAACTCCACTCGCTCACTGCCCAAAACTGACCATTTACGAAGAGAGAGAGAGAGAGAGAGAGAGAGAGAGAGAGAGAGAGAGAGAGAGAGACTCGGAATGAGAGAGAGAAGAGAGAATACAAAGAAAGAAAGAAAGAAAGAAAGAAAGAAAGAAAGAAGAATTAGAGAAAGAAAATGATTAAACATAAAGATCTGCAGCAAAGGAATAGTGGAGAAAGAGAGCGAGCTCTGTGATGTATTGTAATGCTGTCTCATGTCTCTGCACCACAAAGGCTCTGTGATCTGCATCTCTACTGCAGTCATGCACCATGATTCTCACTTAGATGCAATCTTAATATTGTTTGACCACTGGAGACGTTACACAGTGACACATTCTTAAAGAATCAAGTACTTTAATCCCATTATTTGCAATAGGACTTCTGACTCAAAAATATCAAATTCAATATGTAACCAGAAAGTCTGTGAACCGTTTTCAGCAGTGTGTAAAACTATAATTTAAACTGCATTGTTTTTTATTCATTTAATAATATTTCTGACCTCATATTAAATAAGTAAATAGTAATAGATCATGGTTTTAAATATTAATTTCTGTCTATATAATTCTCTCTCACCTTAAATGCAATTTTAAATGAAATTGTCAGTGGGGTGTTTGTTAAACCTGTTTTACACAGGTACAACTGTGGCTCTCTAATTGGACTGGATTGTACTGTCCTGTTGTGAGCCTTGTGTAGACATCTCTCCCTCCCCAAGAGTGCTGCGTGTGCCTGCAGTCAGTAAATTCAGCCTCTCAGGGGATCTCTATGTTTACCAGAGCTCATGCAACAGGATTTAAGTGGGATGATTTTGACTTTGTTTTTGTGTAGATGTCTAACCCTACCTGAAGTAACTGATCTGCTTTTGTGGTCGAATTAAAAACCCTTTCCCTTTTATCCCTAGTTTTTTTTTTTTTTTTTTTTTTCATGCGGTAGCCATTTTGTTTTCTGCGTCCAAGAAAATTTAAACTGAAGTTTCGGAGATCAATGAGTAGTTTTAGGGAAAACGCTTCTTGGCATTTATTGAGCCTTAGAGAAATCATGTTGTCTTAATAGTTCACGCTCTAATGCACAAGTGGGTTTCTCTTTATTTGGGAAGAAATGTCTATAAACCATTTCATCGAAGAGGCCTTCATACAGCACTTTGCACGCTGGAACGGCATAATGTAATAAATCAATTCGCCTGTGGGTCTTGACACGTCTGGCAGCCCTGTGAAAGCCTGGCGTAAACACACTGATATAATCTGCTTCTGATCGGCATGGAAACTTGATACCTTATTAAATGTTTCACTTGCGCTGATGCTCATGCCTAGAGCTAATTGGGAAGGCTGTGTGTTTGTGTGTATGCGTCTCCTCTCTTTAACCCCTTGATGTCCTAGAGCGAATGCCATTATGCCAACATTGCCTTGCCAAATAGTAAGCACAGGTGTTAATTGAACATTACACAGATGTTAGATGTTAGTCTTGGGTGAGAGTGGTAATTAACCCCATAGCAATGCATGTGCTTTTCTATCATTTGATTGGACGGTAGAAAGAAGACATAAAGTTCAATCTGGTAATGCATTTATTGCCTTGTCAGTGGATAGTACACAATTTCTGTATTCATTTCTTTAGTAATTTGAGTAAATACTGTGTTAAGGGTACATATCATTTGCTTTCATTACAATAAGCGTTAAATCATCCATTGGCCACCCTGATATATCAGCATCAGTTAATGTAAATCTCAAATCTGTTAACCACTAATTGCTTCTCTCCATCTCTTTTCATGCATTCTCATTACTTTGACTGGTTCTGAACTCTGCAGTGAGCTTTTGGTGCCGGTGCTGAGACTCTTTAGCTCAGTGACCCAGTAAATTCTTCCAGACATGTGGCCTCCTGCCCCCTGCTGTACCCAGGCCATTAGATCTGCCCCAGGGCCCAGGGACCAACCTGCATGAGAGGAGATGAAGGGATGAATGAGTCTGGATGATTAAACACCAGCATCCGAGATGACCTCATCACTCTGTTTTGGACTCATGTAGCTTTGCCATTCAGCCTCTTGTTGGCAATCCTTGATTTAGTTAAACATGAACGCTGTTTAAGGAAACTGTAGTATGTAATTAGATAATGTTTTCATAAATTATGCAAGAAATGCTATTCACAGCCTATTTTACTTTTGTGAGCATATTTCCTAGTGAAAAATATTATTACACTAGAAGAAATATCTAATAGGAATTTATTTGATCACAAAAAGTAGTGTATAGTACATGAAAGAAAGGAGTTGAATAGGTTAAAAAAATAAAAAATAAAAGGGATTTACAATATTAACTTAAGGGGAAAGTCATTTCAGAGGTAAAGCAATGTATTATACTAAAATTCAAAGGTCAGTAAGTTTTTTTTTTTTTTTTTTTTTTTTTTTTTATAATTGTAATAATGTTTAAAAAATATTGTTCTTTTGAACTTTCTGTTCATCGTAGAATCCTGAAAAATATGTATCATGATTTCCACAAAAATATTAAGGAGCTCAGCTGTTTTTAACATTGATAATACTAGTAATTGTTTCTTGAACAGTAAATAGTTATAATTATTTCTGAAAGTTAATATAACACTGAGGACTGGCTGCTGAAAATTTGGCTTTGTCGTCACAGCAATAAATTACATTTTTAAATATATTAAAATAAAAATCTGTTATTTTCTGTATTTTTTGATAAAATAAATGCAGCATTAGTGAGCGTAAGAGACTTCTTTCAAAAACATTTTTTTTTTAATGTAAAAAAAATATTATTTTATTTATTTATTTATTTATTTTTTAAATAAAAGATTACAAAGATATACATGAAATTTGTATTTGAAATGATGTGCATTAATGAACTTACATGAAATATATATTGAAATATATATCTGAAATGACGTGCACTGATGAATTGTGCAAGGAGTATATATTTAAAGTTATTTTATTTTATTTTTACTTTAATCATAAGTATATATTTGGTTGCTATATTTGATAGCAGTGTCCACAATCAAGGTTATTTGACTGCAGTTTTAATGTCAAACACTCAGCTGTTGTGTGTGGAAGCTTGTCATAATGGTTCTCAATGCATTATGTTAGATGCAGCTGCGCGCTACGAATCTGCTCAGCTGAACTGTACGAGTGAGAAATGAGCTGTTGTGTCTTAGCTGGAAGCCATCTTACTGGAGCACAGACGATAGAGAGAGAGACAGTGTTTGTAGCTCTTTATAACCGCCGCTGCACCTGAATCAGAGAGAGGAGGGATTTTCCATCGTGAGAGCGATGGAGAAAGAGGTAGGAAAATAGAGAAGGGGGGAAGAGAGAACAGAGGGAGGGGTGGGGGAGAGAGTCACCTCCACAAATAAACAACTTTGCTCAGTTGATTTGAATTATTCAGGGTTGTCAACAGCAGAGAACCAGAAAAACAGCCCAACAAATAACAAATTACACCATCAAGCTCACTGAGGCGGAATAGACAGAGTGTTTGGTTGTGCAGTGAGAGCTGGAACATGCAGGATTGGAAATTAAAGGATTGCAAATGCGCTTTACAGGAACATGTGTTTGCCTGTAAACGCTGTCAGGTTACATCAAGTCCAAATTGTATATATGAGGTTTTACTAAGTTTATTTAATTTTGCATAGGGGAAATGAATATGATGTAAACGGACGGGTACATAAATGCATTTTTGTAGAACCGCTCAAAAGCATACTGAATATACAGTAAGCATTCTGCATATGCATAGCAATTCGTCTGATTTCATTTGATATCGACTTTGAGTGTTCAAGCTAATAATGAATTTTAGACTATGAATGGTTATGGCAAAGTCTATGAATCTTCCATTAAATACATGAAGCTGTAAAATATTAGCATTTCTGAATAATTAAATTAAGCAAGAGTCATTAAACAGGGTTTAATATTTAGCCTTTTTTAAATTAAATTGCAAGTTCAGTGTTCTAAGTAAGCTCAGATGTTTCCCATACTGCACCTGCATGGCTGAAAGCACCAGTGAGGTCAATAAAGCATGACTTTCACCTGCGTCACCTTTACACCTGAGACCAGCAGGTCTCTCCCCGTTCCTTGTTTTCTGTCTCTTTCTTCCAGCACATTACACAGGTGGATCAGCCCATTCCTGGACTATTTAAATAGACCATTCCTGTAAAAATAGCACAGATCCAGCCAAAGAAATGCCCAGATCTCACCAGGACGGGGTATTACCATTTTTCAACTTGGTTCATTGCAGACTAACAAGATCTATGTAAAGACAGAAGGAAAACAAGTTTCTTAACCTTGAACTTTCTTTCTACTGCCCCTGTTTCCATGGCAATAGCGCTAGTTCAGAATAGAGAAGTTCCTCTCTCCTGCCTTTAGCTCAGTCACAGATACACTGCTCAACCCCTTTATCAGCAGTTCTGGAGGATAACACACAAACACAGCTGTCAGGAATTCACAGCATAACACAAATCCCAGCATGCCATTCTACACACTTCATGCTTGTCTCTGTGGAGACTGGCACGCAGGGATGGACAGAAACATGCAGTGTACAGGTGTAGCCTGGGAGATAGTCGTGACAGACTCCTGACAAACCTTCGCCTGGAGCCTCTCCTCCTGTCTTCACAATTGCGCGGTGGAGAAGTTTCTCAATAAGTAACTATTATTGGATGATTTGTTTCGATTCAGGTCTGTGGAGTCCCTTGATGATGACATCACAGCATATGTCATCTGTTCACACCTGGCAGGTGCTGCGTCATACCAGACTCATTCCCACTCTTAGGGGAAATAAAAAAACATTAAGTATTACACCACACACACACACACACACACACACACACATGCAACAAAGCTTACTTGGCATCCACTGTTTGCCATGGGCAACATGATGTGTTAGTCTCTAATGGCTGCTGCATCAGGCTGGGGAATATGACAGAACAGACTCGAGCTGTGTCTGATGCAATGAAAGCTTCTAACTTTCACTCTTTCTTTTTTTTCCCTCTCCTCCTTTATCGTCACAGACCCAGAGATGAGCATGGGTGGGTGAATGTCTCAAAACTTCTCAAGAAGTGTTCATATTTCACACCAAAATGAAAAGAAAAGGCACTATTTTGCTGAAAAAATTTTGTTTTAGAGCTGGTGCAATGTATAAGAGTTCAGCATGTTTTTGCGCCATTACTCATTTGTACCAAAATATCTAATTCTTACTACTGCAATATGTGTGTTGTTAATAATATTAATTATATTAACTTGTTCAGCAAATTTTCAAAGGTGAAATCCAGTCATTTTAGTAGGGTTTTTGCAGCAGGTTCAATTTGGTTTGCACGGATTCGTTACACAGGAAAGCAGTTTGATTTGAAAGTGACTTTTGTGTAGGCTGTACATTATACATCACTGCACCATTAACAATAGACAATAGATATTTTTGGCAAAATATTGCCAAAAAACACCTTTAAAATGGGAATTCCAAAAAAAAAAAAAAATCTTTTAGAATGTCTGGATTTATCCTCAAAATGGGAAATTGTGGGTGAGATGTGCTTCATTGTCAGAAATAATTCTTCAATGGGGAAAAAAGCAAATTTTATTGACAAAAAAGCCCACCTGATGCATTTGTACCAACAAATTCAAAAATAGCGCAGTAGAAATCGTTCCGTCTCTAGACAGTCTCTCTGTTACGGCTTAGTGGCTAGCCAGGGAAATTCTTTTGGCCACCAGTAAACACTTGGACAGAATTTTTGCGTCTTTCCTCCCTTCCGTTTCTTTTCATCCCTCCATTCCACACATGCCCGCATCCTCTCAGTCTCTCCATCCCGTTTCTTTCCCAGTTGCCCAGCTGATTGAACAGAGCTACATATCTTAAGCTGGAAGCACTGCCAACAATTGGAACAATTACTGCCAATTTCAGCACCTGCGGCCCTACTGAAAGGAAGAGCAGAGCCCGAGCCAGTGTTTTATTTGCTGGAACGCCACTATGCACAATGTTTAATTACAACTAAGCAGCCAACATTTGTTTAATCTGTCTTTGAATATACACTGCTCATTACTTCCTGCCAGCTCGGTCTTTCCGTCCCCGATTTTTCTCTTTTTCTTTTTAAATATGTGTGACGTGAAGTGGGTGTGTTGAATTTGTCTGCTTTTGTTAGAAGTGTTGGATCTGTTTCCTTTGGAATCAGAGACATCCCATCTCCGCTGTGAGCTAAAACACACACACACACACACACACACACACACACACACACACACTAATATCGCAACCATGCCTGAATCAATGCAAGTGAGCCCCACTCAGCACCTGCAGCCGGGTCAAACGGCCTCTCTCTGAATCCTAATTCCACCCGTAAATGGGGAAGAGAAAAACAGAGGCCACTCCTTTGTTGCATCTCAAAAAGCAAAGTGTGTGCGAATGCCCGCTAAAACCTTTGAATGGGTCTCCCAGATTACTCCAAAGTGCAGTCGTTTCAATGACATGACAAGCTTGTCAATTGCTTGTGCTATTCTTCCCTTGCGTAAATGGTTTGTCTAAGCGTTTGTGCATGCCATTCAGTTTTAATGGGTTTTAATGGCTCTGAAGAGGGCTCTGATGCCGGGGCTTGTTTAAGAAAAATGCTCAAGGGTGGAGTCCCACCGCCTCGCTCTTCAGGTTCTTATTAGCAAGACGAAGCCTTCTCATCCCGTCTCATTTTGCTCCCTTTCGTATGAATAAGTGATGAGATTTCATACATCACTGACCTCGGGCCTTTTTTACAAGTTCATCAATCATCGAGCCCCCTCCTTCTCACAAGGAGCAGATGTTTGGGGGTGCAGCCGTTTCAGGGGTACCACGCTACTGATGACCGCCATCAGCATCTGACCCCACGCAGACCTGAGTCAGCACACAGACAGAGGGAAGGTGGAGGGAAAGGTAAAAATGCTGCAGTGGGAAAGAATATGTTGGAAGAGGGGAGACGTTCGGAAGCAGGAGAGGCTAAGAAAGACTGATTGTGGGAGAGGTATTAAATGAACCACGAGGGATCATTGATTTGCTGAAAGTGCAAAGTCTGCACTGAATTGTAAGTGTAGAAGCTGTGCTTTGAACTTGTACAACATGTTTGTGTGAGATGGAGAGAAAGACAGAAAAGAGAGATAGAGAACAAGACAATGTCTGAATCAAACTGATTGCATTTGTGTTTGTAGAAATGTATCTATAGAATCGTATAAGATAGATTATTGGCTACTGAAGATTCAACTATTCAACTTTGTCATCACATAAATAAATTGCAACTTAAAGTTATTAAAATAGAAAACAGTTATTTAAAATTGTAATATTTCACATTATTACTGTAATATAACATTATTATTATTACGGTTTACAAACTTTCAAAAACCCCCATATTTTTGAAATCATACCAACTTTTTTTTCAAGAAAACTGTAGGCTACTTGGAAATGGCGTTTTTAATTTCTTTAAGTGTGTGCATGTTTATATTATTATTTTTTTTTTTTTACAGTAAAATTGATGAAGTAGTACAATAAATTTCAGTGCAACTCCAAAACAATGTTTCTCACTGCGGTCTTAAGGTGCTGTACTCTGCAAAAGGTAAGCAAATATTTGAGAAATGGAAAATTGTTTCCAATTTGATATCCACATTTGGTGCAGTTTCAGTTCTGAATCAATTATAATATTGTGGCACATTGCAATGCGTAGTGTCGTGATGCAGTTCATACAAGATATCCAGCCCTAGTTTGTAGAATACTACAGTACATCAGCACCATATAACTCCCTAACATATTTGTGGTTAGTCATCTCAGAATAAATAGAGAACCAATTCTTTCCTGCGTTTCCCACTCTGGTTGTAAACGGTATATAAAAGGGAAATCGATATTTATTTTCTTTTCAGAGATTATGATCCCAGTACATGTGGTTGCAGAATGCTGCAGTACTGTATGATGTATTACATGATGTTTTTGCAACCAATAGATTCTAATCAGTGTTTAGTGGGGCTCATGGAAAAGACAAGCTGGGAAAGGTATGAAGTGGCAATAATGCAAATCTAAGGCAGATTCTATGCACTATATTATAAACACAAATACTCACATAACACAGACATAGAGATTGTTCAACCACAAAATCAATCGAAACGGAGATGATCAGACACTGACTTCTGCTTTGCCACCAATTTGTATGCCCTGAAAATGGCTGTAGTACATTTGAAACACTTCTGTATGCAGCTCTTAATGTATCGTCTCCAAAGCAGTGCTGAGGATGACGTATTGATTTGATCAATCAATGCAGTAAAAGCTATAAAGGCATGCTGTAATGGTGGCACTTAAGGAGAGAAGGCAGAACACTGATCATTCTCAAGGAGATACAAAGAGAGAGGGAAAGAGGGTCCAATAGAAAGTGAGAAATAAAATGAGTGCTCAGAAGAGTGCGTGTAAAGTGGAGTTAAGGCTGTGTCTGCTGCCTGTCCATCTCAGTGCTCCTTTTGTATTTTAATGATTAATGCGCAGCTAAGCAGGGGGTCTGTTTCATCATTACTCTAGGCCTGTATCCCTCTGTCCTTTGTCCCTCATTTGTTTCTACCCATATTTCATTATTCAGACAATGAGCGAATATGTGAAGGTTCTTGTCTACATTATTAGCTTGCTGTCCATTATATTGTAGACAATGGATCATCCTGAGATGTTTCCACACTTTTCTCGGTTGCTTGATTGGAACTTTGTACTACTTTGTAGTTTTGGCACGACTGCGTTAAAGTCACATGAATTGTACCCGGACAACCTTTCTGACCTTTTTGAGTTTGGAATATCATTTGTGCACTCAAAGCTCAAGTAGCTTATGTATGTTCATGTAATGTGTAGTATATCAGTCCTGTTCATTATCCTCATAGGACCACACAGACACCTTTTTCTTCCGCTATATCCACACTGCTCTCCCGTCATCTGTCCGTTTCCAGAAACTCATTTAGTCGCACTTCTGCAACACTAAAAGCCCTTCGTGCCCTGGTAGCTGTTTGAGGGATAAAGCAATTTCGGTTCATCAAAGATTCATTGCCCTAAAGCACGTCCTACGGAAATGGCCGGTATATGTTTTAAAACAAACCTGCGGAAGCTTTAAATGCTTGCTAAGATACTGTAAAGAAAGGCCAGGGCTGTGTCAGGGATGAGAGTGAATCTCTACTGCACCGTTTCACTGCAAACACATTTTTTTTTTCCAAATTAGGATTCAATTTTGGTGACGCAAGTGGTGCAACATTTCCACACTTCAAGTTTAAATATTTATGAGTGCATGTTTGGAGGTAAGGTCAGGCTGAAGTAAATAGTGAGAACGGTTGTGGGAAGTAGATGAATGATTGGGCCGGGATTGGGAATGTTGGTTGATGAGTGAAATGTTTAACCCTAATCCAGTAAAACCTTTTTCCACTTAGTCCTGAGTCATTCGTTTGGCCTCCTGCAGGCAGAACGGCTCCTGGGCTCATGTATGTTTTAAGACGGCTCATATCCAGGGATGAAAGGGTATTGACTTGCTTGATGAGCTTCTTTCCTCGGGGAGGGGGTTAAGGCTTGAGTGCCTCCCCCAGGCAAAAACAGTATGGAGAAAGAGAAGGGGTCATTTACCTCACTGACCTGCCCAGATTGGGCGAGGCTTTGGACACCGCAAATGGGCTTTTGTGGTTCCACCGTATAGCCATAAGTATCTCCATTGGGACGTCCATTCTGCCTCCTAGTCATCGCCCTCTGTGCCAGGTGCTATGATGTTTGTGGGAATAGCGAGGATCACAGGGAATGCTGGGATAGAAGGGGAGAGGGGTGCACAATCTGAGCGTACAGAGGTTAAATATGTTATGACTGATGAGGTAGCTTTAATAGCACACGTCTGGCCTCCCCTATCGATTAAGGGATGGATTATGCATGCATTTCCCTATTGTGTTGGCACAACAGATGACTTAGATTACAGTGACGGATTCGGGAAATGTGAACTCTGAGCTGATTGCTTTTCTGTTGTGTCTCAGCTGCATTATGAATGATGAAGCATGCCAGTCTTTCGGATGCTCCGAAAGCGGAGGCAAAGAAGCCTTCCGGAAGCCTATAATAATCCTGGTGTAATATTTGGGAAATCCTATTACGGACGTTTTTATGTGCTGAAGAAAGAAAAATAGGTAAAGACGATGGCGTCTCATACAAGCGAAAACAGATTAGGGCTTAACAAGATAGATGTAGACATGTATTAGTCTTTCCTTTTCCTCCTCCCTGTAATCCCCTCCCTCCACAGTCTTGCAGAACAGGGCCTACTTTCACATATCTATTGAGTTGTGTCTTTTCAGGAGTAAAAACTGAGTGTAACCAAGATACAGTGCCATCAACAACAGCCAAAAGAAGGGAAAAAAATATTTAATTTATTTTCTCGCGGTCACAGACAACCTGAGAGCATTTTGAAATATTAAAGCTGATATAAAAATTTATACATACAAAAATAAAATTCATGGCTATTTGTAAAAATTACTATATTATTATGTTATTTTTATATTGTACCTTTGAAGTAAAGACGCGAAGCTATGTTTCTGGTTTTTAATTCCCTTCAGTTCAAACGGAAGCATCTGATCCTACTACAGCTGTTTTCGGTGTTCAGGACTGGACAAGTTTATATACAGATGCAGGCCATGACTTATTCAGACTCCTCTAGTGTTTGATTGAGTCTCTGATTTGTGTTTCAGCCCTGTGGGCCAGGACTCTCAGACCTCTCTAGCCGATCACAGAGTCTGACCGCTGCCCTGCAACAGCCGGCTGATCACAGAGTGCAGTGGAGCCTGATCCCACTCAAAGGCCCAGTGGGCATCTAGTGACTCTCTTCAAAAGCAGAGCAGAAAAATTTCCTTGTTTATTTAATCACACACAGAGTCAGGCCCTCCGCCTAAAGCCATGACCGGTCTATACATATTCAACCCCTGTGCCGCAAGATCAACCCTACAGGTCGAAGGTTGAAGGTCAGGCTGAATGGAAAGAGAAATGATTGCGTTGATGTCACCTCAGGGTGTGTGGAGCACATCATGTAAGCGTGTGATAAGGTTATACATGCATGAGGTCTCTCTCATTTCTAGCCTTTCTTTGCATAGACGCTGATTATGAAGATTGAGTCGTTAATCGTCCCCTGTGTGCGACCGCAAGCGTGAACTAATATTGTAGAATGTTGCAAATGAATGAAGATTTTGATTTATAGATGCAAAGGTAAGCGTTAATATTACAACAGTTCCTGTCATGGAAATGCAAATAAAGCATGAAATATAGTCTAGATGTAATGAAATAACAAATATATTGTCCCATTAGATTCCCAAATAAAGCCTGACAAGTGTTAAGTGATAAGCACTGAACGAGCTTTCACTCAGAGAGGGGTTTCCTCTGATTTAAGTAAGGGCTGCTGGATCTGTGTTCATTTGTTATGGCTAATATGTGTGTGCGAGCCAGTTGGAGTCGAATAATGGGCTCAGGCTGAGACACAAATAGAGACTTCCCTGTCTCTAGCTCTTCTCTAGATACTCTGTTTAATTGAAATGACCCCATGGGGTTGTAGCACTGACCGCAGCAATTAAAACTGCCATGCAGCACAGTGGAGGGAGAGAGGTCAGAATAAGGGGGGATACAGGGCACTGTGAGTGTCTGACTGATTGTGTGTATGTGTGTGTATATAGTCCACATTCATGCTCAATCAATAAGAGCTGATGGCTGTAGATAGTGGCCCTGATACTTAATATTTAAAAGGGTCAAGTGCTTTACCTCCCCTCTACTCCCTCCACCTTTCTCTGTTCTTCCTATCTGCTCCCAATTTGCATATTACCTCTTTATGATCAAACACTGATTGAAACCTCATGCTGGTTTGTGTGTGTTTGAAAGTTGCCCTGTCTGTGTCCCCTTATCTAGTGGTCTATCAGTGAGTCTTTTTAAATAAGAGTTAATCTCATTTTTTGCCTTGTTGTTAAGAGTGCAAAATTAATTCCTGGCGGAAAAGACACTGGCTACTGGGAGATATTTCAGTCTACATGGACTTTTTTTTAGACAGGTTTGTTTAATAACATTTATACATTTTCAAATTGACTTGAAAATAGGTGGTAAAATCAGGTGTGCCCTTAGATCTTAAGAAAGACAAGTTGTTGGACTCCATTTTACTGTAGTAATTGTCATCTACCTTTCGATAATTTCAGACATTTGTGGTATTTCAGTGTCATCTTTTATTCATAAACTAAATCACTAAAAAGCTAAGAAAACAGATCGTGCATTGAAGACCCAAGCAGATGTACAGGTATGTGATTAGCAATGACCGCATCTGTTTGCTGTAATTATGCACAGGTTGTTGATAAACTTCTGGAAGCGTCTTTATAACTCTGGCATATGACCATGTGTAGGATGCGTCTTCCGTGGGGACATCAGACAGTATGTGTCTCTTTCTCTCTTTCTCTACAGCGTGGCAGCAGACACAAGCGCGCCTGTTTATACCAATATTCAAATTCATTTCCCAGAAGAGGGCTTTGGGCTTGAGAACACAAGTCCAGATATTTCCAAGTCCAAATGAGAGGGTGACTTCATCTTAGACAACAGATGGGCTTCTGCGGTTGTATTCCTCTTCTTTCGCCCTCAGCCATATAGAGCCACTTTCTTTCTGCACGTTTCTTCGCTGACAGTTTGACTTGATGGGACCTCTTGTGTCATGTACGGCTGTCTCTGCTGTCAGCATACACCATACTAAGAGTGTGTGAATATCCATATTGGATTTCACATTTACACATGCTGACTGCGACACCAGTGTATGTATGTAAAAGCATAAGCTGTTCCAAAACCTAGCAAGCTGAGTGGGTAACAAAGACAATGGGTCTCATTCACTAATATGTGTACGCACAAAAAAAAAAAAAAATTACGTTAATGTCAAACTCTGTTGGAATCATGTGAGTAGTGCTATTTTTGTTTTTGCTTATGTAGAGCATTTCAAATCTGCCACTTGCAGTATGAGAAATGTTTCAATTAGGATGCTCTCGTAGAAGACAAGGCAGCCAGCTAGGTTTTTGGAAACATCTGTAGTGTGTGCTGACATACCTAGTGCGGTTATCTGCGCCCATGCTGCTGCTGCTGAGATAATTAGAGCCGTGTGATTAATGAACTGCGGGTTAATGTATAGCTATAGAACAGGATGTGGAGCTCACTTAGATTCATAGGGAGTTTCAACACGGCTATAAAGCAGCCCCACTTCCTCTCATACTGCCGCATGACTGATTAACGTAGATGCATAAGGACCTCCAATTGATCATTTATAACCCAACTCAGGAAGCCACTCTCGCTCTATAATGATACAGGATGTTGTGGTCCACATGAACAGTGTTGTGCGGTTTTAATCCAGAGATATTATACAGTAGTGTGTCACAGTCTGTGGAGGTCTCTTTTACTCATCCCTTCCTATCTGAAAACAAATGGAAATATAGTGGGCTGCTCACTGACCATGTGCATGTGGATAAATCCTGACATGAGACAAAAGGAGAAGCCTGTGACCTTTTCAAATGGGAAGATTTTCCCTGTCGTGACTTGCCTTCGACCTACACGCTGCTGGATAATCACGACTGTTCCTAGAACAGCGGCCGCTGCACAGGGATGTCAAAGCTATTTCAGATGTGTCTTAAATGTTACACTCCCCAACAGTAAAATGACCTTAAAAAGGGAACGAAGTCTTGGTTTACTGCATCACTGTCTATAGTCATGATCAATAACCCAGTCTTGTTTTTCTAGTTACCCCACATGGGATCCCTTTTTTTTAGCCTTTGACACTTTTTAATAAATGGTGAGGAGACATAAAATAATTGGAATAAGAGAGGATAAATGGACACTTTGTAAGCTCTACTCAAACCTGAACTCAATGTGCCTGGAGAGTTTTTAATGACCGGAATAGTCAAGAAAATTATGGCTTGAAGAGGTGGGGAAAAAATCCTACATTGCCCATAGAAGCACAGTGTGATACAGCACTAATCGCTCAACCAGGGGGCCAAAACTTTCCAGGGAGCCTCAAGATGACTTAGAGTTATTTAAGAGACAAAATAAGCATTAAAAACAACTAATAAACTGTACATTTTTGAATAATCCAGATATGTAACGAAGCCTATTGTGATATTGTGAACTGATTTCTTGACCAAATTGTAAAACTCTATGGGCATTTTTATACATTTTTTTTCTAGTTATTCCAAGCTCTAAAATATTTTATGGGGTAGAAATTGAAATTAGAGTACAAACAACTGGTTCTTTGGAATTTTAAAATGTTCCTCAAACTAGCTGTTCACTAAAAGGTTCTTTGGGGAACCCATAATTGTTCTTCTAGGGCAGGGATTCTCAGATCTGGGTCGCGAGATCCACTTTCCTGCAGAGTTTAGCTCCAAACTGTGATTTTTCTAATGATCCTGAAGACATTGATTAGCATGCTCAGCTTTGTTTGATTAGGGTTAGAACTAAATTCTGCAGGAAGGTGGATCTCGCAACCCAGATTTGAGGATCCCTGTTCTAGGGCATTGCTGTGAAACCCCTTTTTTTTGGAACCTTTATTTTTAAGAGTGTAGGCAGCTGACCACATGCAACATTTTAAGCTGCCTTGTATTAGAGAAATCACCGTTGAAACATTTGGTCAGTTTCCAACATGTAAATGCAGTGAAGTACTACCAAAATCCTTTTTGCTAGTATAATTCATAGATTACACTAAACACAGACTCAAAGTATAGCCAGAGCTGTGTGTTTAACTGGAAGTGTCATCCTGCTTCGTTCTCTGGTATTGTAGCCCCAGGCTCT
Source organism: Spinibarbus caldwelli (assembly GCA_039654775.1). Lineage (NCBI taxonomy): Eukaryota > Metazoa > Chordata > Actinopteri > Cypriniformes > Cyprinidae > Spinibarbus > Spinibarbus caldwelli. The sequence goes on along the minus strand of CM077228.1, from coordinate 11,821,601 downwards.
TACTGTGACATACTGTGGGCAAGATGTTCATTTTTCACACAAGCAGCATGAGCCCCTCAGCGCCCACAGCCATACAACGCGAGACGTGCGTCTCTCCAGGAATCTCTCACTGAATGACTTTATGGCCTCAAATATTCCTGATGGAAATGGTGCTGCTGGCCTCATGGACATGCAGCGGCCATGGCTCTGATCAATAATGAATGGCCCTAGTGTGGCGCTAACAGATTGTGTGAAAGGAAAGGGAGGGGCGCAGACAGTCCAGTGCACTGACACAGTGGGAGCTGTCACTGACCTGCCTCTCTGACAGCGAAAGACAGAAAGAGTGAGAAAAATTAATAAGATTAATCCTCCAATTAAATAGGGAAGTGATGGCAGAGAGTCCTGTTGTGCTGCCAACTACAAAAGGAGACTATGCAAGCAAAACGAAGAATGAAAAACAGATTGAAGAGGATGTAAGGCATGTGTGAGGAAGAGTGATGGGGAAAGAGAGAATAAACATGTGGAAGGAGGTCTCTGGGCCATTAAATCAGAGCTGTCAGTATGTCTACCCATCAGCCCCGTCTGGAGAACCCTTGACATGTCTGTCCCCGCCTCATCTGCACAGTCGCTACTGTTGTTATTGTCAATTACATCCAATTGACAGGTAATTACCATCGTTTTAAGTGCCATCATCATTCAGTATGAAGTAACGACGTGAATTCTACTGCTAATTAGTAAGGCCGATGCTCACATTTAATTGGCAGTGAACCACAGCATTGCTATAGGGCTCATTCTAAATCAACGTTGGAAGAACAACTCGCACTCATTCTCTCACTTACGCTGCAATGATTTTTACTTTGTCTTAAGTGTTTTTTTTTAATATCTTGGCACAATTTGTATCATAGACATCTCCTAGTGGTGAAATGTCACGCAAAGCTTTGCTTGATGACTCCCATCTGCTCAAACCTCATCAGCGTTCCCATAATTCTCCCCCTCTCGCGTTTTCTCCTTCTGTTTTTGTGGGCGTTTATCTAAACAGAAATTGCTTTTTCAGTAGTGTAGTGACTCGAGGCGCGAAGCACCTCGGCCATATTTGATTACATGGTGACACTCTGAATATTTTTATTATGCGATAGAGCGTCTTTCTTGTATGTCACACTGTAACATTCATTGGCTTTATTAATCTCACACATAAATCTGTGTGATCGGAAGTATAATCCTCCTGCAATGAGCTTCTATATTTTCAAACCATTTATATTATAATGTAGCCTTGCATATAAAAGAGTTTCAAGAAATGTATGTGGTTCCTTAGGCATTTGTGCTGTTATATTGCATCTAGGTTTTGCCATGGATCTCCTGTAAATGTAATGCCTCACTCTGCAAGAGTCATAGTCTCTTTAGATTGCTATAATGTTTATTTAAAGCCTGTGTTATTGTAGCATTATTGTATTATATTGCAGTTCCTTCATGTGGGTATTCCCAGGGTGAGGAAACAGTCGCAGATCAATGAACTTGCTCACAGGTCAGCGTCTGAGCCGAATGATATGTTGTTGCTTTACAATTGACTTGGCCTCTTTTTCGCCAATGCCGACCACACATATCAATATGGCTGTCCCCTTTGACCCAATGCAATCCAGACATTATTGTCAGGAGAATATAGCAGTCTCATATTTGACAGCACGTGCGGAAAGGAGAGTTGTTTCAGTTATGACAATCTTCAGCTGCTTTGGAAAAGGACATTTTTGTATTCCTTCGATGTTGCTGGATGTCTTTGGGTTCAGTGCATAGATCGTTAAAAGAGGGTTGAATCTGGTGTCTCCGCCATGGCATAAACACTGAAGAAATAAAACTTCCTCATCCTTCAACACATAGGCTATTTAGATTAAATAAACCTCTGTTAAACTCCAGATGTAAACCTTTCAAAATCCAGATGGTTCTTTCAGGAACAACCGTTGATTAATACTTCATATCCCATCTCCTTGCGAGTTGTGCGTGTTACATAAACATTTTGCATACATCAAAGGCTGGCTCACTTTCCATGCATCCTTCTTACATGACTGGAATGGGCCTGCTCTGATCAGCGTGGACAGTTTTAGCAGCTCTCCCAAAGCTCATCCATTAGAAATGTGAACTCTGGGTTGCCCGAGTGCCACAGCGCATTAAACAGTGTTATGACAGCCCCCAGTTACCCTTTTTAACATCCAACCCCTTCTGGGACTATTTGAGAAAATGCCTATGTGGGCCACACAGGACTGTTCAATGCTTCAGGATGTGCAGTGCTGCTCTCGGGGCGGCTGGAGTGGATGCCAGTGAGCTGGCATGGAGATCAGAGCCATTAGGAGATGCAACTAAAGCCAGCTGCCACACTCAGCAAATTTAGCATTGACTCAGTTCAACATTTACAAAAAAAAAAATCAGGATAGTGGAAACCACAGGAGTTCTTGCCAGGAGTTTAGATTTGATCCGTTACTGTGGAGGTGTTGCGCTAAAAGGTTTTTGACATCAATTTCAGCTGTATTCAGACAATCCTCATCCTTCAGGTTTTCTATAGATTTATGCTGTTCTAGCAGCCTGAAAATGAATTCATTATGTTCTGCAGGATCAAAGAGAACGCAAACATTAAAGTTTCACACTTTTATCTCTCTCCAAGCACGTGTAACAGTGAAATCTTGCTATTTTATGATAAGTAGCTTAATTGCAGACCTAGTTTTTGGGCCAAATCCATACCCACATTCTTCTAAATCTGAACATCCTTCCATTTTGCTGGACAATAAAACATGTGTTGGTCCTTAGAGGTTCCCTGTTTTGGCTTGTTGCATGGTGGACCTTTAAAATTGTCATGCAATTGCCGCAATCCACAATCTCTGGCCACGTAGGACCTTATTATTCTGGACATTGATTAATAATGCCCTGCTACATGCAGAAAAGACACATGATTGGGTGAGAGGAAAGAAAGGCAACAGAAATGTGCAGCTTTCTGATAAAAAGCAACCTTGCCTTCAGCTAATTATCCGCGGAATCCTGGTTTCCCTCCAAACAGCCAGATTCCTTCAGAGGCGGCTCCCCTGAGGATTTGCCTTATAAACACATTGTCATATCTATACTTCAGGAGGACAGTGATAGAGAAGGAAGGGGATTTGCGGTCAGCATTGAGAAGTGAGGGGTGTCAGGGTGAACAGAATAAGGTTTCTCTTGGGTCTGAAACTGATTAATGAATCTCAACCTTAAGCTTTTTGGTTTTTTTGTAAAGCAATGCAGAGAGGAAGTACCTCTGGTGCAGACACATTACAGGCAACGAGAAGGAAGAAATGTTCTTCCATCTGCAGAGAGGCAGCAGAGGACTTTAAGCTGTGGAGTCACAGCAAAGACGAGGCGGTGCTTATTTACCTGCCAGAGTGCCGTATGTCTGGTCTGTCTCTTTCTGGCCCCTGGCAGTGTTGAGCGTTGATCAGATTGCATCTGTGTGCCGGGCTCAGGCAGCATCTGCTGTCTGCTCTGAACTGCCCACCCTGCCAGCCGGCCCACTCCACTCACACAGAGCCATCTCGGGGTCGAGAGCGGTAAAACGTGCACCCAGAGCGCCTAGTAATTACCGTTTCTCTCTGGCTCTTTTACGTTCTTGCTGTAGCTTCGTTCCATAACCTAGTGAGATGCCTCACTGCCTACATAGGCAGCTGCCTTTTAGGACAGCATTATAACGTCACATAAATTGACTGGTTTGGAACACTCTACAACTTTGCATGATACAAAAATACCACAAGAGATGTGATTTACAATATATTCCAGTAGAGTTTCATGTAAGTGTATCAATAGCAAATCTATAATGCTCATTGTATTTCGCTATGTTGAACATCAGTGAGATTTCTCATGCTTTTTGGCTACCATCTCTGCAGATATGCTAGTAATGAGTTTGTTGATGCAAAAATTGGAAATTAGTCACTGGAACACACATTTATTATCATGTTTTACCAGCAGAGACAATGGGAGAATCAGTCCCTGTATGGCCGAACAAGGTCTGAAGTTACATCAATTACATTTAAAGACCAACCATTGTGGTATCAGTAATTAAACTTCACAAAGAACAGCGATGCTAGTGCTAGCTGAACTACTGAATGCACCCTTAAAACATAGCTCACTACTTTTTGAAACAGCACATATCTCTTTTGTTCATGTCCCTTCACCTTCTGCCACTTTATTTCCTTTCCTTATTGACCATCTTCACATCTCTTCTGTCCTTTCTCACTCCCGTCTAGCTGCGTGTGGCCACTGATCCTTCCATCCAAGTCCAGATGGGATGGCCACTGAGAGATTAATGAAGCACACTGGCCCTCGTCTGAGTTTCTTCCGCTGTCTCTTCATCTGACCGCTTGTGACCAGACCCCACACCTTTAGGCCATATTGCGACTGGCTCTGCAGTCATACGCCAAAGCAACGAATCATATCCTGCACTTAGTAGAGCAACGCTTCAGCGACTACATGACTCAAACCATAGGGGTTTCAGTTTGGGGTCTATATCGGAGGCAATTTTAGTGGTGATATTAACTCCAAAGAAAACATGTCAAAATCAACCCTATGTACTTCCTTTACTGGTGCTATTAAGCAATTCCTCAGGGGAAAAAAAATGTTGTGTCTTAGCCATTTGGAGAGGCTATCTTTTCCAGACACTCACTGGAAGTCAACTGAGATTGGCAGATTTTCTGGCCTCTTAGTCATTAAAAGTGACTCCTGAGCTGTTTTGTCTGTTTCCTTGTGCCAGCCTGACACTTTTGATTTTGATTTAAAGGTTGAGATTTGATTTAAGGAAACAGAATGCAACAGATCCAGGTGTGCTGGTGTGTAGAAAGAGTTGCAGAGTTGTGTTTGTGTGTATTGATGTGAATGAGCTGCTCTGTGTTGATATGGCTCTGTCTCGTCTCTATTTGAAGGAAATGACAGATATGTTTGTGTCTGGCACAGTCTCTCAGTCCCTCCTGTCCTCTCTGGCATGAACTCAGCCTTTGGTCAGTGATATAAAGTGTTTACAGTGTAAATGAATGCCTTTTATGTGCAGTATGTGTGTATGAACACGTCCTTGCATTATTTGTTTCTGTATATGAGAGCCAACTACACACAACTCGCACACATAAACACACTGGTAAACATTATTTAGAGCATGTTTTACAGCTCTGACCCAATCCCAGCAGTCAATAAACGGGCCGAGCAGATGTATGCATTGGACATTACTTTTATATAAGCTTCTCAAAGGAGTATAGACTACAGTTTGCCTCCTCTCGCTGTAGAAATGTGCTCCCATAAATACAATTTCTCTTCCATTATCCGTTTATGTGCATGCATGAGCTATATCAGATATAATTTCAGGGGATCAGACCGCATCGGGTCTGCTCTCTGTCATGATTGGCTTTCATCACTGGCGTGGACTCTGAGCTCAGTGTCACCTTGGTTACGCCTTGAACATAGCTGCATAACTTAATTACTGGCATTTTCACCCCATTTTCTCTGACTATTTTGAGCAGTTTGAATAAAGCTAATATCCCTGCTGTTTACAACAAGGACAGATAACCCGATCAGGCCTGTAATGAAAGTGATTAGTTTAAATTGTGTTAAGACTCACTGGTCGTGATGTTTTTTTCCTTCTAAGCCTTTGAAAACATGCTGGTTGACTTGATCTTGTCCTCATCATTTTACATGGGTGTCAGTTTTTAAGCATAGCTCTCGACATACTAGGGCTGCACGATATATCGTTTCAGCATCAATATCGCGATGTGCACATCCGTGATAGTCACTTCGCAGGATGTGCGATGTTTAGTATACTGATCGTTATTATTTATACTGATCGTTTTCTTTACTAATACACAGACACTGTGTCTACACCGGACGTGACAGCGTGTCGTGTCGCGCAGCAACATCTACAGTCTGTCTACACTGGATGCGACAAAGTGATCGTTAGATTTGTTGCAAATCATTTGAACTTTGTGTCAGTACGTCATAAACGAGGCATTAGTTTACTGTCGGGGATTTGTTGTGTCGCGCTGAGCCGCATCCACTGTAGACACTAGTGTTGTCAAAAGTACCGACTTCGGTACCATTCGGTACTGTCATTTTAAAAACGTCCATTTCCCGCTAACATTTGAGCGCTGTTGAGCGGATTCTTAAACACAGCTGAATGGCCATAGTGTTCACGTGCTCAACAAATATGACTGTGATTGGCAACAGTGATCATCGCTTCACGCTCTTCACTGAGTGCTTACACAAAAGCACATGGGAGCGTTTGAAAGACGCTTCTATCAGCGGATCCCTAATATAGCTGCACGTAGATGGATCCGCGCTGATAGACGTGTCTTTCAAACGCTCCCATGTGCTTTTGTGTGAAGAGCATGAAGCGATGATCACTGTTGCCAATCACAGTCATATTTGTTGAGCGCGTGAACACTATGGCCAATCAGCTGTGTTTAAGAATCCGCTCAACAGCACTCAAATGTTAGCGGGAAATGGACGTTTTTAAAATGACAGTAGCGAATGGTACCGAAGTTGGTACTTTTGACAACACTAGTAGACACCATCACTGATTATATGAGTTCTATTGTATTTTGTCACGTTGCGCGGGCCCGTTGTAGACATGGTGAGAGCCACTCAGATGAACACTGAATTTCGTTCACTTCCGCATCTATTTGTGCCTGTAATTACTAGGGCTGCACGATACATTGCATGTGATAGTCATGCGCATCTCATCAGTAAAGCCGGTTCTGTGATTACAAATAAATCTCTATCACCTGTTTTCAGATGGAGCAGCATTTAATACACAGAGCCATAGTTCACTGACAAGCTACGCAATATCACGTTCACTATCGCATGCGATTTTGAGCGCGAATTGCATAGCTTGTCAGTGAACTACAGCTCTGTGTATTAAATGCCGCTCCATCTGAAAACAGGTGATAGAGATTTATTTGTAATCACAGAACCGGCTTTACTGATGAGATGCGCATGACTATCGCATGCAATATATCGTGCAGCCCTAGTAATTACACATACGCTCGAAATTGTCAAAATGCATGTCTCTGCAAGTATCCTTGTAAACACAGTTGCTTATGTCTTAGGTGAAGGTAAACAATTGAGAAAGAAAATGGATGTGTAACAGTATAGGCTGGTTCACAGAGGTTTAATATTCCAGCTTTCTGTGTCACGAATGTTAATAAAACAACAAAACACTACTCTTAATTTATACAGTGAAGACTATGCAGTGTTATTTTAAATGTGATTATCAATTTCTGTACCTGAATACTGTTAGACTTTCCTGAAAAATATAAAGCAATGTTTCATTTGTATCTTTGTTCTATTATATTTATCTATGCTTGTAATTTGTCTATTTTCTATGCTGATTTACTCACCTAAAATCACCCCAATCATTGATTATTTTTTCCAAATAGAGCTATTCAAGACATCTGTTGATTTTTATTTTTTCCTATCGCAATATATATCACAGAAAAACAAAATACCGCAATGTGAGTTTTGTCCAATATTGTGCAGCCCTACTACATACAGACATGTAATGAGATTGCAGTATTTGGGAAAAATAAGCCACAAAAGTGAAATTCCATTAAAGGGTTACTCCACCCCAAAAAGAAAATTTTGTCATTAATCACTTACCCTCATGTCGTTCTAAACCTGTAAAAACTTTGTTCGTCTTCAGAGCACAATTTAAGATATTTTAGATGAAAACCGGGAGGCTTGTGACTGTCCCATTGACTGCCAAGTAATTACCACTGTCGAGGCCCAGAAAAGTATGAAAAACATCGTCAGGATAGTCCATCTGCCATCAGTGGTTCAATCTGAATTTTATTAAGCAACGAGAATACTTTTTGTACGCAAAGAAAATAAAAATGACTTTTTTTTTTCAACAATTCGTCTCCTCTCTCTCTCCGCATCACCGTAGCGCCATTTTGGAGATTATCCACTGAACGCAAACTGAGTACGCTCTTCTGTATCAGCCGCAACACAAGGATAGGTATTCTACGTGTATTTACGCTTTGATTTGAACGAAAATAGCGTATCCTTGTGTTGCGGCTGATACAGAAGAGTGTACGCAGTTTGCGTTCAGTGGATAATATCCAAAATGGCGCTACGCTGAACCAGAGGAGATGAATTGTTGAATAAAGTCGTTATTCTTAATTTCTTTGCGTACAAAAAGTATTCTTTTCGCATCATAAAATTCAGATTGAACCACTGATGGCAGATGGACTATCCTGACGATGCTTTTCATACTTTTCTGGGCCTTGACAGTGGTAATTACTTGGCAGTCAATGGGACAGTCACAAGCCTCCCGGTTTTCATCTAAAATATCTTAAATTGTGTTCCGAAGATGAATGAAGCTTTTATGGGTTTGGAACGACATGGGGGTAAGTGATTAATGACAATTTTCATTTTGGGGTGGAATAACCCTTTAAGTCATACATGAAACCATACGTGAAAGGGTGAAAACACGTCCTGGAAAACCAAAAGTAAAAATAAGAAATTATATCATGAGTTGAGAAACTGAATATTA